>QWTY01011569.1:0-19209 GCA_008033365.1 Pseudorectes ferrugineus
ATATAGGATAAGTTTGTTATTTGTGGGTAATTTTATTTTTACAATTTAAGCCTACATTAGATCTCTTCAGCAACGGGACATAAAAACACAGGAACTGATGGAGTAGATGAGGTCAGTGATCCTTCCATCTGACTCTTCAGCTGAGAACAGCTGCTTTAGAAATCTAGTATGTAGTAAACGTTGAGATATATATATATATATAGCAAAGGAGTACAAGCAGAAATCTTGCTTTCCAGGTTGACTGACAGGGTTGTCCACTTGACCTGCCACTTTCAAGAATGATTTAAAACAATAATTTAAGCAAACCAACCCCCCAAAAACTCCATGCTGCTCTTCTGAATGGGACTGATTAGATACTTATGTCCAAATGACATGTAGCAAAATACCTGCTAGGAGTTCATCAAAAGCCACAGCACTCTATCAAATGGAGAAATTCAGATGCCTGAACACATGCACCTTGTCACATTTTTTTGAGGACTTTTGTTATTTAACACAGGTAGGGCACATGATCTTACAGGAGGGAGACCTGTATATTTTTGGAACAGGTTCTGAAGATTAAGCAGGACATACTCGAATGCTAGGAGGTCACTTGTCACCTGTATTTACGTAGCTGTACATCTCTTTTCCTGTCAGAGGCACATTTTCAGGTTGATGAATTAGTATCCCTGTTCTTATATTAAATTTGATCTGGGGCAGGCAACATTTCAGTGTAAATCAGCTCCTGTTGTAAACTAAGCATATGTTTGGCACTGCAAGGGCATCCATCCATACCACCTCTGGCAGAGCACCTAAGTACTTACTTTGCCATAAATATAGAAAGTCACAAACCTATAGGTCTCAAGCTTACAGACTCATAAATAAGCCTCACTTTAAGCATCTGATTAAGTGCTCTGCTGAATTATTATCAACGTCCTTTATTTCCCATGTTCAACAATCTGAAAAAATCAATATTTTTAAAATTATAAAAGACATATCCATCCTACATTTCAATTTCCTACACGAGTCTTCAGAAATTATACCTTAGTTATGAGAAAACAGTCTAAGAGAAGATTATAGCCAATGGAAATTTTAATGCTGAGAGCATTAAACATTTGTGTTTTCAATGGCAAAACAGTGAGACTCAGCAGTTATGTCTTGATCTTGAGTTTTGAGGTCAACCCTGGTCATGAATAATCTTTTAGTGGTCCTAAGATCAAATCAAGGTCAGTTTAACATTCCTGTCCAATTGAACATCACCAAAACAAAAATTTTAGAGGGAAGGGTGTAAATCCACAAAGAATGAAACCAAGGAAAATGTTTGCAATAACCTTTGCAGGAGTGAAACTGCCCAGCACTGGGAACAGTTCTGCATGTTCTGCTATCTTCACAGCAAGTCGTCAGAAAAATAAATGGCTTTTAATACTAAGGCATTGATTTTCATATACTTATTGTATAGAGTTGTAGATTGACATGCTTTTAAAGTTTCAAATTCTTTTGTTTTAAAGTAGACTAAAATAATAATTTTGAACTCAAGCAAACTCTTTGATTGTTCTAATTGAACTTATCTTTGAGAGTACTCCTTGAACTAGGCATCTTACTGTTTTCTCATAGTAAAGATCAAACGAACATATAGTTGAGTCCCCACTAAAGAACAAACAAGGAGAAATTTTGGAAGGTGTGAAAACTGACTGGCTAATGGACTCCACTGGGCAAAGGGACAGGTCTTTCTGAGAGGGCTGTTTATCATTTGGCTGTGGATTAAACAGATGCCCCAGGAAGTGTTTTTGCAATTAAGTTCATGTTACTCCATCATATTTATATTTCAGAATAATGGCTGTGTGCATTTGAATTCAAAGAAATTAACATGTTCTGACCTTACTGTCTTGAGAATGAGGCCACTTTCAGCAGGTATATAATAAAACAATGTTCTTTTTTCCATCTTTATTTAAATAACCTTGTCAGGAAAAGATTGATCTCAAATTACCTATCTATGAATGTTTAACAGTTAAAGAAAAACTAAATTAAGAGTCCCTCTGTAACACTTCTAAAGCAGCTGGGAATGTAAGAGCAAAATGTTAATTTTAAAGCCATAAAGACAACTTACATATGTAGCAATTTATATGACTTAATTGTATCCATATCTATACAGAGGAGGAACAATCTACAACACATGTAGATACATGACCTATGATTTTATTTTTATGTATTTAAATACACAGTCACACGACTGCATGTGAATTTTCCATTTGCCAAAGTCCAAAATACAGAACAAAGGAAGCTTTGGTGTTTGAATGCATATATCAATAATCATTCTATATGTCATAAGATATCCAAACACTTCATTACTTAAAATCTAAATATCTTCAGAGGCTGGAAAAGCATTTATTCTTGCTGAGAGCTAAATCCCTACAATTTAAAAAATCAAGCAATTGCTAAGTAATTTGAGTACGTCACAAAACCTTTAAAACATATATTGGCACCATGTTTTCACTCTGGAGTAAAAGCAGTGAAATTGGCATTTACCAGATTTATGCCACAAAAATGTATCTCTCTACATATACAGAATTATTTCAAATATCAGTCTCAGGCATAACGTTCGGAGGCAGAAATAGCTCAAGTGCAACAAAAATAAGAGGGTCAGACCTTAGTCCCAGCTTTACATTGAAACAAGCAGACAAAATATGCAGCTGGATAAGTTTGAGGATCATGGGTGTAGTATGAAATACAAGGGATATACATTTATCAATTCTTCCAGATACTTTGAAAAAGAAATATTTTCCTGTGTATGAGATTCCTTTATGAAACTTATGATACGCTATTAATATTTCATTTTATGTCCCAAGTCTCATCCTTTTAAATAATTTTTCACGTATCTGTGACCTGATATCCTGGCAGGACCAGATGTTACCCTGAACAAAGTAGGTAGCAGGAAATGTGCTGCTCCTGGAAGAAAAATATTGTCTTCAGCTCTGCAAAGGATTACAATTTGAATTCATCAAGGATTTTTGCACGATGATAAAGACTTGTCCATGAACACAGAATTGTTGGATGAGAGCCTATGTTCTTAGTTCTTGACATTAAGATTTCACAGTGACTTTGAGATGTGTACAAGGTTATTAGCACAGTTTGTGTTTGTTTGTAGTAATTTTTTCTCTAATTATCCTTCATTGCCTCTGCAAAATTTAAAGGAAACACTTCTAGATTTTTATTTATAGTCTGATGAAATTCTGAATATTATTTCTGTCTCTGAAAATTTAACATTGCCAATGGCAAGCTGATAATTCTATTTATTACTTTGTACATATCAAAATATTATTATCTATTCTTGTCTTTGAACAGTTAGAGGTCTCTCCTCCCTATTTGTCCTTGTTATGTTGTTGGCAAGAAAAACACTCCCAAATCCCCAGACCTTTCCGGCCTCTTTAAACTCTCACTTGCCAGTTAAATTATTCTAACTTAAACTTTGAAGTAAGTATATTTAATTTAAAAGAAAATAACACATTGAGGCATTGTATTTACCTTAAACACAACTGGCAAATTCTTTCCTTTCTACCTTGTTTAACCCCAACTAACTGGCACTGTGGAATATGTCTGCCCCATAAATGAATGTTTATTGAAATCAGATTACACCCAGTAAGACTTTTAACCAAAGCAAAAGAAAAACTACATAGAATGATATGGCATCTTTTACTAGCAAAATCTTTATCTGCATTCTGTTTAAAAAATGTTGGTTAAGATTTTCCCACTGGGGAGCTCAAAAGCAATGAGACCAAAGTTATGAATCTAACTGAGAAAACAGAATCCAACATAAAAGCCTCCGAAAGACTAATTAAAACCTCCATGCTTTCTTAGAGTGAGCAGGGACATGACCTAAATGCTGCTAAACCCTGAAGGATTTTTTTCTGTGACATGAACCCTGGGTAGATCACATGCCTAAGTCCAAACTCTATAGACCTTATATAATTTTCCAGGCACCAGTTCTGAACTATGTGTCCAAATAATTAGGATAAGCTATCAGATATCTGGAATGGATTGTTCCGCCCTTACAATTGCAAAAACCTAACAGGAATTTGAATTATTGTGCGTGTTTCTGGTGCTTCATATTTCTTATACACTTAAATAAGGATAGAACTTTAAAATCTTTTTTCCATTATTGTTTTCAGGAGTCTAAAATTAGGTACCCATGAAGTTTTCACAGCAAGAACACACAAACAAAATCACAAATAACTGTATCACCATAGAAATGTCTCCCCTCCCCAAACCCCTCCAAAGCCCAGTTGAAGGATTAGAATCTGTTCTGAAATTCACAAACCACAATTTGTATTGGCTTTTCCTGAAACTACATGTGTATCTGCAAGGGCAGAAGCTGTATTGTTGTTTTAACATAGAAAACAGGCAAAAATGATCTGGAACAACATTAATTGGGCCTAAGATAGACATAATAAATATTTTTGATCCACGACTGATGAACTAAAACTATCTACTTGTTTTAGAGACTCAGTTTTCAAGTGGCAGGCCAGGTGGACTTCTGGAGCTTGTTAAATCTTCAGGTGTTCCCAAATTTTGGTACGTTACCTTTATGCGTTACATAAGTTTGTATGTGTGTGTGTGTGTATGGGGATTGGAATTTACCCTGCTGGCTGTATAAGCAAAGAAATGGCTTTGAACTTCTCAGAGGTGTTGCTTTGTAAATGGTTTCTCACCATAAGATTTTTGGGGGATGTGAGAAAATTGTGTTTTAAGGCAAAGAGCTTTTATTCACCTTATCAGGAAAAGTTAGATAGTGGTCACAGTTTATTTTTGGGGGGTATAAGAGGATAGTGTTTCACTGAAAGGCATTTCTGTTAAATAGATGTGAGAAAAATTTAAGCTCTGTGTTTCAAGAAAGCAGCAATTGATTTGCAGAGGGCAGAAAAATGGATTTTGCCAGTTGTGCACTTGGACATTTGCAGGAGGAGCCTAAGAACACACAGGCGATAAAGTGAAGTGGGCAGAACACAGTGTGCTTTTTTTCAACCAGTCTTTGTACTGCTGAGTTTGAGCAATTGTCTAAGGGAATAAAGTCTAAAGAGCTGGAAGATATATAAAGGACTTCCTGAGGAATCAAAAGACTGGCACATCTACTAAATGTGCAAAGGCCGTAATGTGAACTCTGTTGTCTTTCATTCCTTGCTCTCGTGTTATTAAATTCTTGAATTATACTTTCATTAAAGGTATATATGTATCACGAAGAGCTGAGACTTAAACAAATACAGCATTTGGCTAAACTAAAATCAACAGTTTACAGAAATATCCCATGGAAAGTACAACACTCTGAAAAGTAAAATCTATAGTCAAGGAGACAGGAGAGGAGATTTTTCTTGGAGGTCTTCCTTGAAGAATTAGGATAGTGTTGAGAATGTGGGGCCTAAGTCATATGATCCCTCTCACGCCATAATCTGGTAGTGAAAACAATCTCAAGACCACATGATAGGATTTAGCACAGAGAAAATCTCAAATCTGTTGAAAATCCTTGAATAAGTTCCTAGAAACTGGTCAGTATCATTAGGAGGGTTTAAACTTTTAAGAAAGTTTAGGTACAAGAGACTAAGAATCCTGTCACACTTGGAATCTGCAAATGATTAATTAGCCAAGACCTCTGAAAGAAAGAGTGGACATTTAATGTTATATTTTACTTCTTATTTGGCTGCTTTGTTTTAGAAAAAACAGCATTAGAAATATCCTGGGGAAAAAAAAAAACAAAACATTTAGTTATGAAGTAACTATTGTCCTCTGCTGCTTATAGAGTAAAAGAGAGGGTAATGAATGAAGCCTGCAGAATCAGGTAATAGCAGAAAGACAATGACATGGAGGACACTGGAGTCAGAGAGGAATTCTTAAAGTTCAGGAAAACGGGCCTGAAAAGAACTCATGATAAATAGCCGGACTTTTGTCAATTGAACTGGAGATAACCAAATTTTTTTTGGAAAAATTTCTTGTCAAGATGTATGTATTTTTCTGTAGAATATAAAGCATGGAAGATCTAATATGCTGATGTTATGATGTTCACTAAGATACAGCAAACAGCAGTCAAGGTTTTTGTTGTGGTGGATTTCGAATGGGGATTTGACTCTCAGTCACACACATACTGAGTGCTACTGAGTGGCTGTGAGGAGTGGGCTCTCTCATGGTTCCCCTGCTGTGGCTGTTCTGCTTTTCAGACCGGAACAGGGTCTTTCACACCCTTATAAGAACTAGCACCTGTTGCTGTGGCTTTTGCACTTTGGATAAGTAAATATCTACTGGATAGTGAGTGACTCACCTAGCAACCTTGACTTGCTTATAGCATTTTTTCATTCCCTCCAGTAATGAGTGATCAGAAGAAATCAGAGAGATATTAAATCTTGTGTATGTCCTGAGACAGAATGTGAAAATTTTGTTAACTCTTGAGAATTTTCATGGGACAGGTAAACTACCTCTTTGCTCAAGTCTGTTCAATCCCATGGTTTGATCTGCACATTCAAAAAACTGAATTGCATGAGCTAATGAGTCAATTAAAAACAGGATGCAAAAAATGCTCTGTAAAGAAATACTGTGGTCTTTGCCAGATGCTTAAGCAAATCAGGCATCTGTGAACATAAAAACTACCATGTACACTCAAAATTTAAACATGATCTACAATGAAAATCTATTCTTAAACCTTCTTTTAAGAAACATATCAGAAGGTTGAAAAAGATTCATAAGCATTTCTTAAAATTCACTTGAAATAACCAAGGCTGTGAAATGAAGATGGCAGTCTCACAAGTTTGGACTTCCCTGTATGAAATCACTTCTTTTGTCTGCTTGGATAAGCAGTGAAAGGTAAGTCATTAACTCGTTTAACAATAGTAACTTGCATAACCTGATAACCATCAGACTTTTTGACCTTGAAGATGAACCTAATTGGCTGGACAAGACATTTTTTTGGCTTTCCCTGAATCCAAGCCTTTCTTCCTTCTCTGCCAAAAAGAAAATTTCCCTTCCTTTTTTCAATAGGGAAGGACCAAGTATGAGGGCCATGGTATGGACATCGTTAAAACCAAGTTTTAGAGCTGACAGGGAGCTCTTCTATTGTCATTAGTAACATACATTGGGGAGGGTGGGATAGTGAAATGTCTCATCTTCTCCCAGAAGCAGGTGAACTCAGCTGTTGAATGCAATTTGTCACATTTAGGCATATGCTTAGTGCAGAAGTTAATTTGGTAGTAGGTACCACTCCCCAGTCAACCAGAACCGGAAGATATGAAGATATGAAGATATGAAGATATAAGAAGGTAACTCCTAAAGTAGTTCTTCATTTCTGATTACACGGAGGAGGTATGACCTTCTTCCTTACATTTTTACCTCTTCCACTCTCTTTAACCTTCCTGGCAAGAGGCAGCAAAGTGCCGTATTAAAGGCACAGAGTTAAATAACAGCTTCATCCAATGCATTAGAGCAGATAAATGCTTTATTTGAGAAGTATTATTGCTGGACATTTCCAAATATGTTTGGTCCTTCAGAACTGCATTGGGGAAGAACTTGGGCTACAATAACTTGTTATTATAAGCTTCTTCTGTTGAAACACAGATTCACCTTCCTTGTTTCTATTTGGGTTTACTGAAACACAAAAGTCTTTTTGCCACACGGGACATTCTGTTCTGTTGTCACCATGCACCTCAACAATCTTTACATAGGTACCTGACTGCTAAGGAAAGCTCAGCAGATGTCAGATATGCTACAAGAAGTTCCTGTCCTACTGTCAGGTTGATTTGTTTTTCACATGTGTCTCTGAGATCCCAGCAGGCCAGAGTCTCAGTGGGTGAAAATCAGGATAGAATTAGAATTATTTTGGATGAAGTATTGTTCAGAAAATATTAGAGTATATTCCTGAATTTTATCTCTTTATAGAGGAGTAAGTCCTATAAACAGCAAAGCTGGTTCTAGAGAGAGTCTTTTATTTTCTTTATACCATTACACCTTTTAACATTGCATGGCTCATGAAACACTTGCAGTAGCTGACACTGCTTTGCTCATGTACTCAAGTTTTGCAAGCCTTTTTTCATCTTCACATCTGCTCTTTTGCTAACCTTCTTAACCACCAGATAACATCTGCCAAATAAAGTCTCTCTCAATGAGATTTAAAGGAAAATTCTTGATAATGTACCAAGCGTTCCTGGAAAGAGGATGTTATTGCCTAAAGTGCACACAGTGCTTGGATGATGGAGGTTTTCCATTCCTCCCTTTAAAGTAAATATTCAAAAGGGTCTGGTCATATTTCCATTTCTCTTTCTGCCCAGTAGGAGTGTAAGAAAGCAATGTTTCTATGTGGGGTGCTTGTCTTAAGCCAAGTACTCAAGCTGACTCAAATAGAGATTGTGTAACACAAGCCAGAGGGATGCTGCAAGTTAAACATATCATCTGGTTGGATACAGAGTAATCTTCACACAGATATGAACTTACCTCTACCATTTCCCTTATACACTTGTTCTAAAGGAGACCAGAATGCAAGTTATGTGTTCAGGCAAAGTGTCCCAAAATAACAGCTTTTTTAGGAGTCGCTGAGAGTTCAACAAAAGATGAAGTATCAGGCCTGGGTTGTCCTAGCAGAGGTTCATCCTGGTGCTCTTGGTACAGCTTCACAGGATGGGTCAAGCCCCAGCCCCCTGCAGTTCATCCCCTCTTCTCCACCTCTATGGATCTAGTGCTAACTTGTTATACAAGAGCTTTCTGCTTTGCTGTAACTTCCAACACCAACATGCAGAATCTTGCTTTTATTAAAAAAAGTGCTTTTATTTCCATTTTTCTGTTCAAAACAAGCTTTTTGGCATGAAGAGCAAAATCTGTCTCATCAAAGGGCAGCAGAGTATAATACAATCCATTCTCATAACAATGAGGGGAGGCAGAAGGTGGTGTTTAGATATGCTCGTAGCTTATTTGCTTTGTGTGCCACACATTCCTGTGGTTGATGGAATGCCAGCAATAGAAATAACACTACCTAAGAAATGAGGGGCTGCCTTTTATCTTGAGATCAGAAAAATAGGGTTCATGCACTTTAGTCAGCTTTCAAAAGGCTTTTAACTTTGTGTATGAAGTGCAACTCTACCAGCTCTGCCATGATGATAAAAAAATACTGCCTGATATGGGAGAGGGCTGGGGCTTAAGAAGCGTTTTACAAGATTACATGTACAATTGTTTGCATGGTTTGCAGAACATTTTTTCTACCAAAAATGTCTGTTTGTCAAAAGTCTGTTCATTTTTCAGTTTTGATAAGGTTGAAATCCTGCTGTAGGACTTATTGGAATAATATTTTATATCATTTACTATGAAACATACAGAAATTAGAGTCAATGTTATTTATTTGCAGGAAGCTATTTATTTAAACATATTTAAGCCATTTACATGTCCTCCCCAAAATGTTAGCTCAGACTTATTCTAGAGTCTCATAAGTCAGGTCCAGTCTATAAATGAGTGAGATTAATTTAGTCATCTCAAAGTAAAGGTCCCTTCAGGTATTTGTGATACTTCGTCCACAAGCAGTAAGAAAATGGGACAGTTCATCTGTTGTCTCCTGATAACACAATCCCAAGAGATTGAAATCTGATATCAACTAGAAATGCATGTTTTGCTGTTTTAAATGTGAGAAGAGCTACGCTGGAGAACAGCATGAGATATGGTAAATGGTGAGAGGAAGCTGGTTTAAAGGAGAGCTTATAAAAAAATCCTCAGGTATGTCTGTTTAACATTGTTTTCAAATATTTATGTTTCAGTAAATTATAAAGTCTCTGGAGGTAAGACTACTATGATGAACATAGATATCTTAAGGATGGATGTTGGATGGATTTTGCATAACCCTTATTAAAGCCATAAATTCTGCCATTTGCAGGTAAGAAAGAAAGGCTCTGGGGTCAGAATTTGGAAGACTCTTGGAGGTCTTCTTAGATAGGAGCTCAGATCCTCAGCTTCAAATAGCTATCACAGTTTCCTATTGGCTTAAACAGAACAATAATTGGTAGGGAAATGTATTTGCAGAACAGAAACAGCTGCAGAAAGGAAACAGGCAAGTGCATGGACATTACTCTGCCTTGCCCTGATCAACCAAACATAAAGTGATGCTTGGGCAAAGCAGGAGGCATTGCTGCTGTGTGTAAATATCTTGATCATGCCAGAGACTGATAATGTACCTTGTTGGTAACAGAAGGCGGAGGAAAAGAAGGACAAGTAAGAACCCTGGATTTCATTCAAGTGGAGCCTGTGTTTCTCTATTGATAGAGATTGCCTAGACTATTCTCCCTATGTGAAAACTGGACTTTGAGACTGGCCCAAGCTGCAGACTAATCACTAAGATAAAGTTTTTAATTGCTAGTCAGCAAAGCTATGCTCTAAATCATAGCAAGGGTGTGCTTCTTGACATGTATCTATGGCCTGACATCTATTGAGGACTCTGGTGCTTGCTGTGGGTCTTATGCCCACCCTTTTGAAACCATCTTTGGAAGTGGTCAAAGGCCATCTGATATAACATCAGCTTGGATGCTTTGGGTCTTTGTCTTCAGTAAACATTTCGAATCATCCAAATTAAAGTGTTCTCACTACATACAGCACCAGTGAATTTTGTTACTCTAGATGTCAAGAAATGAACCACAACTCAACAGCTTTTGCAGAACTCAGAATGAGTTTTCTTGTCAAAAGGGGAAAAAGGGACTCATAGGGGATAAACCTGTTTTTTGCTCTTGTATCTTGAAAGTTGTTGCCACTTCTAAAATGATGCCACGTCTCATCTTCTATAAACCAGACTCATGACACTGGAGAAGGATGTTGTTTTTCTCATATAACATCTCACTCTGCTAACCTCTAAGCATAGCAAGCAGGATCTTTCTTTTTAATTTCCAGTGAGACTTGCAACACAAATGAAACATTGTTGACTTCAACAAGTAAAGGTGTCTGGAATTTCTATGTACCATTTTCTGAACAATTATGGGAAATATTTACTGGAAAATGCTTCTGCCTTTCTGAGAGTTCAAAGAGGGGATCCGAAGTTCCTGAAATCTGTGTGAGAAATGAGATTAATAACCATTTTCACTTTGGGGCAATTGACTCAGAATAGCTTTCATTCAGTTTGTAGATTGGTTATTATTTTTGGTAAAAAGCCAAAAGGAAACTACTCACTACTGAGAGTACAGGATGTTGGTCAGAGGCATAACTTCTCACAAGAAGTTTAATCATGGATGGATATGGGGTGGGGATGGATAGATCATTATATCCATATACTTTTATCAAGCATTTTATTAAGTGTTATTGGAAGCAGCGTACATCTTTTCCTTTCAGTGTTTCACCCGCTTGTGTCAGTGTGCAGTCCTTGCCAGAGGACACCTTCATCTTTTTTAGGAAATGCATCATGCAGATGACTAACAGGTTCCCGAACCACTTACAGATGAGTATCAGCACACTGCAAGTAATCCTGTTTCTGTGTAGTCACTCATGAAGAGAGAAAAAAGAATTTTAAATATGTAAAAGTCATCCTTATTTTTAGAGTTTGATTCTGTCATTTCTACACGTTCCTTTGTATGTTTCAACCTATCCTGTTACAGAATAGTTTACTGCAAATCACAGAGCAATGACTCTGCAAAGTTATATATCTGAATAAAATATATAAATGCTGCTGCTATTATACAGAATAGAAATATTAATAAGTAATGTGAGTTAACTGGACTAAATTATTTTAGCAAAGGATTTCAGGGAGACTGCTCCACTCAATAGGCAACTGGAGCAGAAGAAAGGAGTCATTGCAACCTGTTTTTTACTTGACTATTTACATGGAAAGCCTTTTCTGTGTGGTTTTATAACTAACATTATTCATGTGGATAAACTTTTCCTTATCCGTCCAGGCTATCCTTGCACATTGACCATTAATGTTCTTTTGTAAAGAGTGGTCGCTTTCTGTTTATTGTATTCATCAGATAGCAAGTGTTGTGTAAAACCTGCCAAGCTGGAGTTTGTCCAAAACATCTTTTTGGGAGGAATGTTGATGTATCTGTACCATTCCCCTACAGAGTTCAAAGTTGTCCAGAAACAGATTTCACATCATTAAGTGGTGATTGCTCATGTGTTGGGTTCATGATTGATCACAAGGCAAATACATGGGAGATTTGCTCAATTAGGAGTCATACCATTTGATCCTGGTATCTTAGGATTTATGTTTGTAAGGCTATGAAAGACTCATTAACTTTCTCCTTGGCTTCTAAAGGAAAAGTTGTATTTCTTTGTCTCAGGTTATCTTTGGAAGGAAGGCACTGTCATAGCTCTTAATCAGAAGCCTGCCAGATATTAAGTCTGTGATATGTAGCTCTATTTTTAAGTATTCATCCAAGGAAATTCCTTCTCTTTCTAAATTTAAAATTTGACAGCAGTTTAACAGAGAATATTCTGGATATCCTCAAAAACACATCATATATTTTTCCTGCATTTTTCCCCCTACTACTCAGGTCATCCAGTTTTAGTTTCCCAAATTCTTCCTTTTCCATTTGTGATCCTCCAAAAGAAGTTCAGTTCAACATTCAGATCATGTCTTCTGCTGCTTTAGACAGCTTAGTGACAAAACAGTGTGATTTCTGATAACTTTTCTTATGGCCACCTTTATCTTGTTGAATGCAGTTATTTCTTCTTTTACACCTGCTTTAGAAAATCAACAGTAAGTGAAAGCAAAAGATCATAATGTAGGGGTTGGAATAGGTACACGCAGTGTTGAGACATGCATAAAAAATCAAACTGGAGTAATTATATTTTATTAGCCTTTTCTCTTCCATCTTCTATTATTCTCTATTCAGCATCTGTGCAGTTTTATCTCTATAAGTTCTCTTCCTTCTGTATTGTTATTCTCATGTATGTTGCTTCACCCTGCAAAAGCTGGCAAATTGGGCTCAGACAGTGGAATTTCAAAGCAGCTTTCTATATATCTCCACATTTTTCATCTGAATTTCTGTAAATACAACCTTCCTCAGAGGCCTTCCATTCCTTCCTGGTAGCTGCCTGGAAAATATTGTGAGAATCCTCTTTTTCACCGTATTTCCAAGCTTTCTGTCTTGAATTAGTAAGTGACAATATGTGTGAGAAAAATCAAAAAGTCTATGAAATATTTTTTAGACATCATATATGATATTTCCTTTCCAACTTGTTTATGTTCAACTCATACTTTCAGTTGTTCCTGTGTTCCAAACCATTTATTGTTCAGATATCTGAACAATTTTGTCTTCCTTTTCTCCTTTGTGATAAAGACATAAAATCTTCCCAGTTGTTTTTTTCTCTCTTTTCTATCTTCCACCTATCATTCATAAAATTCCCTTTTTTCTTTTTTCTTAGTCTTGCCGCAGTGATGATCTCATTTTTAAATACTAAGTCTCCTTCTCAAGGGTTTCAACTCTTTATTCCTGTTCTCTTTATATATTCTGTAGTCTTTCTTGTATGGGGTTTCTGCATATCTTTATCTCCCTCTTTTTGTTTTACTCGTATGCCTGGCTGATCATGCTTGGATTTACCCAACACAGAAAGTGTAAAAAAATTGCTCCCATTCTTGTTTTTCCCAACACAGAAAATGTAAAAAGTTTGCTCTCATTCTGGTTTTTCTTTATTTTTCTTCCCTTGGCCCTCATCTTGTGTAGTTTCTAATATAAGTTCTGTTTTCATGTGATATGGATAAAAGAACGACTGCCTTCATGAAAGCCACGTCTGAATAACAAACACAACTTTTTCCTACAAGCCTTAATAGGGAACCAGCCCAGGTGTTCCACAGAACAAAATCGTAGTTCTAGAATTTCAGTGTTATAGCTGTAGGCACTGAAAGGCAGTACGAGGAAATCCAGGCAGAGATATAGAGATTAAGGGAGAAATGGAGAAAAGCACAGGCAAGTGAGGAAGCAATTAAATTAATAATTCATACTGCTTTTGCTATTCAGGTGCCTAGTTGGTGCTCAAAGCTTCAGAGTAAAATTAGTAAAATTAAAAAAAGATCAGCCAAAGTCTACATGAATATGTGGAGGCTATTTGTTTAATTCCTCATTAACCACATAGAAGTGTCACTGCTGAGCCTATGTGCCCCTATTGGCATCACCTGATGCAGAGAGCACTCCAGGCCACATGGCACAGAGATGTTCTCTGTAAAAAAAATCCGTAAGTATCCGTTAATTTGCTAATTTGTGGTTTGCTGTGTGCTTTGGTTCCTAGTGACAATTTCATCACAGTTAGATTTAACATAGACTGGAACAAAATGTTGTATAGTATGTATATACATATAGATATATGATCTGTTAACATGTGTTGCACTGCAGTAGTCAGTTGAATGTTACCCTACTGAGTTTCTTTCCCCCAATCTCTACCCAATACATGAAGTCTCAGATACTTTCACAGAAGCAGAATCCATCTCTCAAAATTTTCCCTTCAGTCCTTTGTGGCTATTTAACATTCTTTAACGTTTTACATTGGCAGCGGTGAAAACCTATGACTCTACCTGCTAGGCTCCATTTCCTCTCACTTTCATTAATTCCAGACAATTACAGTGTTTGTTTAATTACATAGCACAACAAATTATGCTAATCAATTCTGTTTACACCCAACTGGGATTCCTCACGGTGCATGGATAGCTGTAGTTGGTGAAAAATGAGGAGAAAAAGAAGTGATGAAATTAATTTGATAATTCATTATCCTACAAGCATGCCCAGGCTGAAACTTCATCTGCAGACTCCTGTCCAACCTGAAAAGCTTGGGTTTGAGATCCAATCTGAAACTTTTCTCTCAAGGAGGCTGTTAAACTACTGAAAAGGGCTCTAGCGGGTCTGAGCTCTTTAGATTTTATGTTTATATTTACTTTTATGTGCTTTAAAAAAGGAATTGTTCTCATCCTTCTTACTGTAACTACATTGTTACATTGCCACACACTGTTCTCTTTTGCTGAAAAATGAATTACAGTAGCGGGACAGGTAAGATTAGCAGAAAAACAAAACAAAAGGGGAAGAAAACAAGCATATATAACTGACCCTTCAGCCCTCCACTTCTACAGTCCATGAAATCTCTGCACAAAGATTTACCTGTTTAATTTTTTTTATCCCCAGACATTGGTCCTAACCTTTCTGGAGATTCTTTGAAGGACACAAGAGGATATAGTCCAAAATATAGTAATATAAATACATATTTCCAAAGTCCTTCAGTGAGTACTAAAATATTTTGCTTCCTAATACAAGTAAAAAAATTCTGATTTATGTATACTGATGTAATTTCTGTGGATTGACGGAAAGATTTGTCAACACGACACTGCCTCATAGCCAGAGTCTGATAAAAGCTCATGAATTAAAATTTATGCTTAAGTGATATATGGTGCAGCTCACTGTGGAATCACCCTGGCAATATATTCCATCTAAAATTTGGCACTTTTTGATTCATTTGACAGTTGCATTTACTCTGCAGATCCTACAATACCATTGGAACAGGTTGAGGCCACATCATCACATATGCGATTTCCTATGAAAAATTGGATACCTATAATCTGGAGAGAGGGAGGACACTTTTCTATACATAATACATACATATAATTATTTAGAGCAACAGGTCCCTTCAAAACAACAAAGAGGAATCAACGGTTTTCAGCCACTTCTCCTTCTTACAAACTTATTTCTGCTTGTCCAGAAGGCACACCAGTAAGCTCCAGACATGCTCACATAATCTTAGTATTGGCAAAAGTACAGTATTGCCAAGGGGGCACATTCAGAGGTAAATTGATTTCACTCTTTTAATGGAAAAAAATGCATGATATTGCAAAGCCTTTTGAAAAAGAAACAACACCAAAGTGAAGCAGCATCCCTTTACATATGCATTGGAATCATTCCTAAGTGCATTAAGAAGCTTAGGAGATTTTCAGTCAGACCCAAAATTTATATCCAGATGTGAATAAATGACTATGTGGACTGCTTTTCTATTTGAAAAATTATATGTGCACCACAAAATAATATATAATATATACCAGAATACCCTCCTGGTGTCTTCTTTGTGATGAATGAATATTATGGTGGAGGAGGAAACTTGCTTTCTTCCTATTTTTTCTTCCATGCTTGTAGATTTATATTGAGATAAAAAATGACACTCTGACACACTTGCTGTTAAGAAGTTTTTGAGAGAAACACCCTGTTCACTAGCACTGATCAAAGTCATCAGCAATTTGTGGGATAAAATTGTGGCTACATCTCGGCAAAATCTGATGGAGGATGGAGAGAGGGGCTCTGTTACCTGCCTCCCTTCCTACTGCACGACTTCTTTGCAGACAGACTAAAGACTGTCAGTGCAGTGTGGTGTGTTTAAATGCAACAAGTGCCATGTGCTCCAAGGGGTAGGATCCAGATTGCCCGTGCAGGACAGCTGTCTGCATGCATGCAGTGAATTTTGGCTTTGAGGGCATCTGTGAGGCCAAAAGTAGGGAGCCTGGGTAAGTGAAGAGCTGAATGGCTCCATTGTCTTTCCAGCACCTGTATAAAACTTTACAAACACCTTCCAAAAAAGGCTTCATGTAAAAGGCAGACGGGTAGTTTACCCAAAGCAAAGGCAAATCCTTAAAAGCAATCCAGCGCTGTATTACTGGGAACATCTTTAACCCATACAGGACACATAGTTACAAGAAATTTTTCCATTGCTCACCTCCTTCCACATTTTTACGTACCTCTTACCTGCACATGTGAAGGAAAAATGGTTCAACCCTGCTACATTGCAGTACATACAGTAAAGTTCTGACTTCTTAAAGGAGGTCTCAAAAGCAATCTCAGCAACCACAAGTTTTCTGACCCAGACAAGTGTGGATGGTTCAGAACATGTGGTTTTCACTTTCCCTCTAATTAACATATCAGAAGACAGGGTCAATATATTATCTTCCTAAGATTATACTTTTTTCTGAGTGTATCTTACCTGATGTGAGACAAGTTGTTTTATACAACTCTTATAGAGGCTAGTGATGTTTCTAAAGATTAGACAACCATCACATTACAGGGAATAATCATGGCTTTTTACTTCACTCTACTATTGTGATAGTCAGGAAAAAACAGGTCTGAGTTTGTTTTAGGAGGAAAACTGCACATCCAGATATAAGACTTTATGCTTGTGAAGCTAGGTGAAGTTAGAAGAAAAGAAAGGAAATGAAGAAGTGGGGAGACAGATGTAGGACTCCTTTCCCAGATTCAAATGATGATGAGTGTTCTTACCTATGTTTGCATCACTTGTAGGAACTGAAATGAAATATTTGTGACTTCTACTGATGCTACTAGGACATCCTTGGAAAAGGACAGCATTAACAGAGTTATCAGTGTGTTCTCAAGCTTTAACTCAATAATACAGAGAGAAATGCTAAGGCCCTTGGCTTCCAGATAATCCAGATGATTTTGTTTCCTTTTTGGCAGTCTTACAGAAAGACGGGAGAGGAAGTTTTACAATGTCAACAGGGCTGTATGTGTCCGTCGGCACAGGAGTCTCTGGTGACAAAAGGTTGTAAATATCCAAACTCAGGATTTCCTTCTTTTTTCTTTTCTATTTTCTTTTCATAATATGTAGTATCTCATTTATCTCACTTTGAATGCATCTTTTTAAAGGATGCCCTGAAAATCCTTTCAGATTTTAGATTTGAAAGAATATATTTGTAACTATGTGCAGCATGTATATTTGGTACACCACGTACACTTCTTTTCTAGAAGAAGATTCCAAATCTTCCAAATATTTTGAAGTAGTCTCAACAACCTCCAAAAACAGCAAGAAAATGACAGCATGGAAAAAAGATGCCTGATCTCCAGAGTTTTCAGAATGATCACCGGTCCTTGTCAACTGTTTCAAAAGTGGGAAGGATATAATTTTGACTGAGAACGATAATAGGAACAGCTGGAAGAACAAAAGACATTTTCAGCACTTCAGCACACCTCCCTTACTCACAGCACTAAAACCAAGTGCTGTGATTCACGTATCACATACAAAATTCCTGAGATTAACTCCTCCAATTTAATTTTCCCAGAGGCTTTGGTCTATACCAATTACTTAGCATTCCTTCCCTTAGCAGGTCTAACTGAAGAAAACCTGTGGGCTGAGACAGTAATCAAAACCTTCTGGTGAATTGCCCAGTTCACCTCTTTCAGCCAAGATGTACTTCTATACATCCAGGGAACCAAGCCAATGTCTTTCTCTGCTGTTTTTAATGGCTAATATCAGCACCATTACTGAAAGTCCTTGATGGAGAGATCAGGGGCTCTGGAGTTCACCAAAACCTTCCCATAACTTTCAGGAGGCAAAGGCACAAAGAAGGTGTTTTCTCCACCTTATAAAAGGTGGGGAAGTGAAGAAGCTCATGGGACCACTTTCTTAGTGAAGAAACTCATAGGACCACTTTCTTTTGTTTCTGCTCCAAATCAGCAAGTGCCCCTGCAGCCTGAGTGCCCTGTATGTGACCTGAAACAAGTAATTTAATCCGTCTGTGCTTTACTTCCACAACTATAAACTGGAGATAATCCTTCTCCACTTCTCCAGGCAGCCTGGAAGATAAATTCGTTAATTCTTGGGAGCTGCTCAATACTTTGACAAATTGGGCTCTCTGCATGCAAGCACTTACAAAAAATTTCTACTCCTGAAGCAACCCTTCTTCTATCTGACAGCTGAAAGATGTAGGTTTGAACATACTAATCCACTAGGCCTTAAGACTTTAATCCTCCAAAGTCACCCTAGTGATTATTATGCCTGGTTGAGCATCAGAACTGAACAAACAAATGCTGAATAAAGTCAGCCTGCCAAAAGATTTCACTTCAGACATTTAGGTTTTGTTGGGGTTCTCCCCCTTCCCACCTTGGGTTCTCTGAAGAAAAAGAAAACAAGCTGATTGAATATTAAGACATCTGCCAGACTTGTTTTTTACCACAAATACCATGAAGCAGCAGCCATGGAACTCAAACCCCAAATATCTCGCTCTGGCAGGGGAGGCAGGAAAATGAATAAGAACAAAGAGAAGGAAAGAAGAGCACTTGAGGACGGAGAAAAATGTGGCAACAGTTGTCTCGGTCAGGTCCATTAAAATATTGTGCATCTCCACAGGCAGCAAGCTCCAGGGCAAGGCTGGTGTGTGGGTAACATTAGTTGTCACAGTACATATACAACAGTCGCCAGAACCATGTTGGCGTTGTGTTTCTCTCCACTTCTCTTTGTTTGACCATTTACTTTGAACTAAGTTTG
>QWTY01011570.1:7804-66025 GCA_008033365.1 Pseudorectes ferrugineus
CTCTTCTTTTGGGTTGGTGAGTTTCTTGGGTTGGTGGTGTGTGGTGTTTGCCATCTCCCCTTGCCAGAATTGCCTTTTACCCAGTTGGAGCTGACTCAGCACAGTTGCTGAGTTGGCCTTGTTAGTTTCTTCCTTATCTAGGGAGTTCTGCCAAATGTCATTGTGGTCTGTAAATTCTGCGTTCTTTGTGTCTACTATCAGTAGTACATCACTTTCCCCCAAGCTTTGTTAACCTCCCCTAGGAACTGAGGTCATTGAAGCACATCAAGCCCTAAACCTTAATAAGGCAATTCTACCAACAAGTAATTTATCTTTCTAATACCTGGACATCACAGATAGTCTATTCATGGCTGAAAAGAGGAGTAGGTCTGTGGTTACTCTCCTAACTCTGGAGCTCAATCTGATACTTGAGAACCTCTGTCAAGTTGCGCAGCCATTTGGGATTCTTTTTGTGGTAACATAAATTCCTGCAGCTGCCCATATTTTTTGTACTTGTCTAGCTGTTGCATCTCCCTCTGTGAGCTTTATCATGAAACCATCTAGCTACAGTCTACGTAGTTTGTCAGAACTGGCTTTCTCCCAGTTGTCCATATTGTATCAAAACCATCAACCCCACCCCCAAAACAAACCAATTACAGTAAAATATTCAGCCATAGGTAGTATTTGTAAAGTTTCATTCTCCCTATATCTCATGGAAATGCATCTCACAAACAGCCGTTTTTGTCCTAATGACATTAAAGATCTTTATGGAAAAAGTTATATGTGAGTATTTGCTTTTCTTTGCAGGTCACTGATGAGCTGTTGGAAAAAATAGCATCAAGAAGCCAGAATATTACTGAAATCAATATTTCTGATTGTCGCAATGTATCTGATACAGGAGTATGCATATTAGCAATTAAATGTCCTGGGCTCCTAAGGTATACTGCCTACAGGTGTAAACAGCTTTCTGACACCTCTATTATTGCAGTCGCCTCTCAGTGTCCTCTTCTTCAGAAAGTGCATGTGGGCAATCAAGACAGACTCACTGATGAAGGCCTGAAGCAGGTAACCATCTATTCCACAAATGTCTTCTGTAAATTTAGTATATTTCAGCTTAGCAAGTGGAAGAAGATACCCTTTCTTAGGATTTAATTAAAATCACAAAAAATCTTCTCTTTTAAAAGTTGGTGTATGGAGACTTTTTTTGGTGCAGTAAATGCTGTTCTCTAGAGACTGCACATACTTTCTTTTTTCTTTTTAATACCCAGGGATTAAATGATCCCTTTTGTAATTAAATCTGCAGTTTGACATCCTATACTTCACTTCTGTTGGATTCAGTTTTCCTGAGCTTGGTTGCTATTTGAAACCTGTGTTTAAGTAACTCGTTTTTGCTTCATGAATGCTGAAGGTGACTAAGATATTTATTTGTTAGGTGTGCAGGAAGGTTTTATCAACTCTCTGAGAGTGTTAAAGGAGCATTTAGGAGTTAGGGTAAATCAAATATGCTGTTCAGCATAAAGGCATTGTTAGCTACATATACACCCGGTAAATAACTTAGTTGTTATGTGCTGCTCTTAGCTCCATTTTGTTGACTGTAATTAGCAACTTCATTTTGTCATGTATGTAATTAGAATCTTTCTTGTTTGCATATAGTGTTTCAAAGCCTGAAAAGAAAGATAATTTTTAGTGGGGGGTGGAGAAGCAGAAAAAAAATCTTTTCTCGTATCTCTTCATTTCAGTCAAATCCTGTTGTTGTTTTTTTCCCCTTTGATTTCATTAATTGCAGCTCGGTTCAAAATGCAGGGAATTGAAAGATATACATTTTGGGCAATGTTACAAGATCTCAGATGAAGGAATGATCATTATAGCTAAAGGCTGTCTGAAGCTGCAAAGAATATATATGCAAGAAAACAAATTAGTAAGTACTTACCCTGATTTTTTTCTTCCCAAGGCATTTTGATTGTCAAAGCTTTCTCTTGCTCTTTATATTTTTAAAATTTTCTTTAGAATGGCTGCTTTTTGCAAGTGAATTGCTTAAAAATGTTTCTGGCTGTGAAAATTACAGTTCTGCAAAGATGGCTCAGAAGGTGACGCAAAGTACAAGTTAAGCTAAACGTATTAACTTCTTGTTTTTAACATGACATTTCAGGAGTAATTGTTTGGGAGATGCATGGTTTGTATAGGAAAGTACTTAGTTCATATGGAATGTTTATTTTGTTTCTGCAAGTGTAGTAAAAAGTGCAAACTTAGCTAAGCTAAAAGATATTTGGAGTTTGGGTTCTTTATTACAAGTGATACAGTCTGATGATATTTTCTTGAAATATGTCACTTTCTCATCAGGCTAAAGTAGAGTAGCGTGCCTGTGCTAGTAGAAGGAAGTTATTGAGGAGTAATAAAACAATCTTGTGTCCGAATTCTAAGCAGTCTCTGAAATGATGGGAGTAATAAAACAATCTTGTGTCCTAATTGTAAGCAGTCTCTGAAATGATGGTTTCTGGTGTAGAAAGACAGTAGCTTGTAAATGGTGTAGCAGAACACTGACTTAGGGTTTTTTAAAATTTTATTTTATTTTTAAATTTGTTTCTTGCAAGAAAGTAGTAAAGCTTGCTTGCAGTTGAATTTTTAACTGTTAGCTAACATCATGGTTATAACCTTTGTTTCGAAAGTGCTGAACGGGAACAAATAAATGGTGTTTGTAAGAAAACAGCATACCTTGTATTCAAGAATCATTTGATATCTGGCTTCAAATAGACAAAGTGATGCTAATGCTTGAGATTGGTTTATATTAAAAAAAACCAAAAAACATTCTCAAATCAACAAAGAAAGAAAAAGGCAGCCGGTTATTGGTGTTGATCAGAACTGTAGAAAGTTGAAAAATAGGAGATAGAGACCTAAACTGAGATTTCTGTATAGTTTAGATGCTGAAAAAGGGTGCATCCCTCCTCCTGTATTGAAACAAAATCTTGAATACTGTCAAAGCAAGTCCTTCTAATACTTACCTTCATAAAAAACTTTAAATATGAAAAAGAAATAGAAATAAATGTTCTGAGAAGTCTGGAAGGAAAAACGTCTTCCTTTCTTCTCTGGAAGGAGAACGGTAGGTAAATTCAAATTATTTATCTTTGAAAGGAAGAGGGAAACCTTCAAGATTTGCATAATTGTGAAAGGTGGCTTAATTTTAATTAAGAATGATGTATGTTTAAATATCTGCATAAGTGTTTCATAATTGGAAAATATGTAGGCAAGGTATTAGCTTTCCTTGTGGATGCATCTTAGAGTTCTCGTCATTGAAGTTATTGTTCTCTTTATAGGGTGAAATGTAACCTAAGAAGTTGTTATTGCAGTTATTAGCACTTAAAGACTTTGTGGTTTTAATATCTGAAATGTCATCAAAGTTCCTAGTTGAAATGGAACATAGGAAGTATCTTAATTTTTTTTTAAGGCAATCATGAAATGTGCTCTTAACTAAGCACTCTGCTTGGTTGCCCTCATTGTTGAAAACATAACACTGATTTTTAATTGGAAATAAGACAAAAATATTTGCTGTCAAATTAATAGGAAATTTCTGTCTAAAAATTTTGTCCCTTCTGGTAGTTTGTCAAGTGACTTATCAGAACTGAATTTTTGCCTAATTTGTTGTGAATGTGGTTTCATTTTTTAGTATCTAATTGTACTTAAATTCCTGCCCATCATTAATTTTTCAGGGGAAAGAAAAAATCTTGTGGCAAACTTGGTATATCTCTGTAAAATTAAAATTCAGCTCCATAAATCTTCATATGTACACATGAAATAAGTTGTGAAGCTGTTATGAACTCCAGGGTGTTAAATCCTTAGAATAAAATAACACTTGAACAATGCCACTAGATGACAAAGCTGAAGAAGCTGCTGTGCTTTCCCCTTGCTAGGGGCAAGGGACTTTCAAGTCTTGCTGGCAGTGTAGTTTTGTGTGATGAACCAAGGCAGCTTTTAAGAAGTTCTCATGCAATTGTTAAATAGAATTTATTTTCACATTCCAAAATAAATAAAAAATACAGGAATTGTTTAATTGTTTAGTTGTGGAATTATCTTAAAAGGGAATAATGGTTGGCAAATGGTTTGTCAAATTCTGTGGGTTACTTTTCTCCCTTCTAAAAAATCTCCTTCGTGTTTGGCATGGCACATATTACTTCCTGCTCTTCTGGTGAAGAAGGTAGTTTGGGGAAATATGTGTGTGTATGTTTTCAAAATGAATAAATATTCATTCTCTGAAATCAAAATATTCTGTGGCAAGAAGAGTGTACTTGACGACGTATGAGGGCTTGGTTTGTGTATTTGAAGTTCATACATTGTCAGTATGCTGTAGAAAGAGGACTCCTACCCCGCCTTTTAAGCAACTGCTGTAGCATCCATGTAAATAATGTAAATAGTCTTGTGTTTTGTATTTTCTTGTTTATTCCTTTCTCAGAGATGCTCAAAATCATGTATGTGACTCTTACAGGCAATTTCTGTTAATTTCAAAATGTGTAGTGCATTACAGATAGTACATGATGGTTGAGTTTTCATGTAGGCTTGTCTCACACTAATGGATTTTACACTTCAAAAATACATCTAGGCAGAGGCAACCATCAGCTAAATAATGCCTTTGTGAGTGTTACTTTGCAGTGAAATGTGTGTGGATCAGGCAACACAGTTCAGTTGCTTCATCTGTTGCTAAGTAACTCCATTATCAGACTGCTGAGCAGCAACAGAGAAAGGAGAATTTATGTTCTGATTGTTGAATATGCTAGACATTTCACAGAAAAATAGACCCTTTCCTGTCTTTGAAGTGCTGATTATGTCATGGTAATAAGCAAAAGCTGCAATTAATAAATGGGACAAAGGACGTAGGAGGAAAAAGTTAATGTTGCATGGCTAACTTAACAACAGAAGGTTGTTGTTATTTGCATAACTGTTTAGGATTTGTATCTCTTCAAAACATGTTTATTTTCCCTCTGGCCTTTGAATGGAAGAATAATTATATGCTGAGCCTCTTTTCTGAAACATACTGGCCAAATTGGGAACCTAGTAAAAAAAAAAAATTATAACTTTTCAGGACTTATGAAGTGTGCCACTGTGTTGTCTCTCCTGATCTGCCCCCAAGCAGTCTGATACAATTGAATAATCTCACAGAATTTCACTGTAAATGGAAGAACAGATTATAGCTCTGTCCAGACAAAACTAGAAAATTTCTTAATTTCTTGGCTGAGTTTAGCTGACTTCTTATTTTATGGTTGTGACTGGTATGCTATAACTTCTCTGTTTGCATCATGGGAATGTTTAATGTGAAGGAAGCTGGTGGAAGATGAACGGGTTAATTTCATTGTTATCTTTGTACCAACTGCTTTTTTTATCTTTCCACCCCACATAGAGAGCACAAAGCTTCAGCTGCAAAGTCAGAGAACTGCTCCACACTAACACGTAGTACTCTCACTGAGGGGGGGTTACTTACCCTGAACTGCTTTTATTGCAACCTTGCATAGAAGGGTGGAGTCCTAAAAGGTTTTAAAGGTTTTGTGAGACGCAGAACTCAGTGACTACAGTGCACCCAAAGGGAAGGGTTATCTCCAGAAGCTTTTGCACAAGCTGTCTGTTTTCCTTATTATGAATAGTGTAGATCTAGATTTGGAAGCTTGCTGTAGAGCTGGAGAAAAACCTTCTTCACTTAACTAATTTGATTTAACACGCTATTTCCTTTTAATTGCTTTTCTTTAACTGGGTAAGTTAATGGCTAAAATAATAATACAATGGTTGCTGAAACTTAACAGGTGGTAGTTACAAATTTGTTCCTCCCTATTCCACCCAGTGTCTGTGTTTTTTGTGGTGAACTAGATATGGATAACGAGAGAGAGCTTCTAAAGATAAAGCGAGGCGGAGTTTTAGATACTGTAAGAGAATGACAACATTCCTGACAACTCTATACTTTATTCCCTTGCTCTCTTTTCTCTTTTACAGGCTCATTTAGGAGTGGATGGGCTACTGTAGTAGCTGTTATGGCACCACTTCTTCCTTTCCAATAAAGTGATGTCATGAAGTAGATCCTTAAAGACAAATCATTTATTTGGTGGTTCCTAAATATGTTCATTAAGACAGTTAGAATATGACTTGACCATGTTTCTATTTCTTTGTTAGACTCTTGACTCTTCAATTTCAAGATAACCAAGTTTTGGCCTAGTTGCCAATATGCTTGATATGAGATAACACTTTTAAAGTAAATATTTTACAGGTGGCTATTTAACAATTTTTTAAGATAAGTATTTTGTAAGTGTTCTGCTTACCTTTGCAGTTTGCAGCAGATAAGAGCTGAAATTCAAGTTAACTGTGATGCTATGTTTGGTAGAAACTACAATGCTTAAGATATGTGAATAATAAACTTTAATTTCAGTAAAAAAGGATTAAGATAGACAAAACATTACAGTTTTGTCACACAATTAAACAGTTAACATATGCTTTTAAAGCGTTGAGTGGAATCAACTTAGTATAAAATGCATAGGAAAAAATAAACTGAATTTTCATATTTTCTGACTAATCAGCATTGTGTAATCTGATAAATTTATTTTTTGTCATTTAATGATATTCCCTTCCCCACTTTTTTTTTTACTTTGGGAAGCATTTCCCTTCCTGCTTCGTACTTGTCATCTATGAAACACTTCCTTCAGCATTGTACCCTGTGTCACAAACATTGAGAGGAGAGAGTATTTTGCTTTGAGCTTAGCCCAGGCAAATTGTTTCAGGAAGAAAGTCAGTGTTTTAAGGCATATAAACTGCACACTGTCAAATGTTTAGAATGTATGGAAATAACTTGCTTTGTTTCAATGGTAACAAGTAAATGAAAGAGATTTTCTGGGAAAAATATTCCAAGAGAATGTAATTTCCCTGTCGTTTTTCCATTCCCCACAATATATTCCATATGCTATTTCACTTTTTACACACAGTTGCTTAAAACTGTTCTACTTGGAGAAATTTCAGAAAAAAAATTGTTTTCCCATGTTTCTTCAGGCATACTTTCCCAAAATACTTTTGAACTACTTTATTTCATTATTTGAGGTTTTGAAAAGAACTGTTGTTTTTCCAGACTTCCCCCTTCAATTATTATTTTTACAATTAAACCCCCATGTTCAGCAGGACCCTGTTGCTGGTTTTCTTTGCAGACACAAGCACCTCCTCCTCCTTCAGGCATGACCTAGGTTTCCTGCAGCAGAGTCTCAGACATTGGATTTATAAAAATAACTGGTTTAATAGAGTGGTACAGCATCAGGTCAGCTAAGGTTGGGTGCCTTCAAAGGGGGACCCAGAACAAAGAAAACCCTGGGCAATTATACCCTTATGACTTATGCCCCCACCTCTTACACACTCTTCTCCTGCCTTGTTCTAATGGCGGTTTTTGGTTTGTTGTCTTCTAGCACTTTACTGTATTCTTTCTCCATGTCTTTCTTCTCCTGTCCGCCACACAGGCAGGCCCTTGATTTCTTTTCTTGTTGAGTTACAGCTTCTGCTGACAACTGTAGCCTTCTTATTTTCTGGTTTTTTCTGGGGCACCTGCTCACTGGCAGGGCATGGAAAGCTAAAAAACCGACTAGTCTTAAGATAATAAACATTGCCTAGCAACAACCAAAACATCACTATGTTATCAATATTCTTTTCATACTAAAGCTAAAACACAGCACTGTACCAGTTCCTAGGAAGATGACTAAGCAAATTAATTATTCCAGCTGAAAGCGTATCTGGGTCTAAGTTCACAGCTTTTGGCCTAAGGCTTCAGCAAATCCAGCTACTGAAGCTAAGCAAGCAATGCACTAATGAAGCTTTATAACTTCATGTAGCTCATTCTACTTAGGACTTGTTTATGCTGACTAACTAGCATCTCTCAATAACTAGTTGCTTGCTAAAAAATATATATATATACATATTCAGGAAGATTGTGGAGTCATGGAATGGTTTGGGTTGGAGGGGACCTTAAAGAGGTCTGGTCCCAACCCCACTACCACTTACACCAGTAAGCCAGGTGGCTCAAAGCCGCATGCAGCCTGTCCCCTTCCAGGGATGGGGCAGTCCACAACATCTCTGGACAACCTGTTCCAGTGCCTCACCACCCTCACAGTAAAGGACTCTGTACATACTACGATTGATTTCTCTGCTGTGTACACTGTATATCATACCTTTGGATAATGATGCTTCGTCTTCTGTCAAGTACTAAATTAGAGATTTATAAAGCAAAAACTTGGTGCAGATGGCATGCTGGTAGTATGCCCTAGTAATGATAAAGTCCCTCTTGTATTTTAGTTTCCCAAACGCTTTACATATGCACCAAAACCACCTAATGTACCATAAATGTAAGGTTCAGCACTTTAAAAATGTGCTGAACAGCTATACTGATACTAAGATGAGGTATGGGAAGTCATGCTTTCGTAAGAACCACATGAGACATCTGTCTGGTAGTAAAAATGCTTGTCTTTTGACAAGCTCTTCTGAAACATTTTACTTTATTTTTTTTAACAACATACAATGGTTCTCTCAGTTTTTTAGAAACCTAACTGATAGAACCTTATTTCTCAGAGTTCAATTTTTTTTGGTCTTTTTTTGGTCTTTTTTTTGTTTAGATCTGTAGCATTTTGACCTGGACAGTTTCTATAATACTGTCCTGCAGTGAAATGTTTATGCCGACTTTGATGTTAATAGAAGGGGAAAAAGCAAAGCTTGTATACATGTGCATAAACCAGCTATGTGTATCTGCTGTAAAGGCCTTAGAACCACAATGCAGGGGTCAGACTTTTATTTTCTGTATAACTTTCTGTAAGTACTGTGCCAGTAAATACAGTGCGGTGTTGTCACCCTTAGGTGGCGGCATTGACTTTGTAGTGGTGACAGGAGCTCCCGGCCCGTGCTGTGGGGAATTGCCAATGCACAGCAGATAATTTCTGAATATTGCGCTGGTTCCACAGACCCTGTGTTCCCTTCAGCTGCCAGGATTGCTGTGAGAGTGCTTCTTAAATGTCTCAATAAGGTCAGCTGTATGGTTTCACCACTTTCTGCTTCTTTTCTGTTTCTTCTTTTTAGACAGGTACTGCATTTCGACGATGTGAGTTTACTTGACATGTACAGTGTGTGTGTACACATTTAAAAGCAACCAACAGCTGGAGTTGTAATCTGTATTGTTGCATTAATTATACTTTTTGACTCTTGTTAGGTTACATGTGGTTGATTAATGGCTGTACCTACTCTACTGTTCAAAAACTTTCAGTTTTGATATTGATATAAAACTAGGTATTACACCACTTGAAGCATTTCTTTGGGCTGTAATTTGTTACCACTTTTAATGAACATTCTAAGTATAAAAATGTGTAGTACATATACTGTAAATTAATATAATGACAAAGAAGTGAGGGATGGAATGAAATAGTGGAAAAGTGGCTGATGCAGAACTTATTTCTACTTTTCGGTCAACATTGTAAGATGATTATTCATTTGATACTTGCAGATGATGTATTTTTCATATAATTTTAGTAAAGGTTAAATGCATTTGTTTATACATTCAAGTGACATCTTTTTATGCCTGTGCATTAATGGCTGGCATGTTAGTGAACTTGTACATCACACTTAGGAAGAACTGTAACAAATAATGTTCTCAGTGTTGAAGATTCTGGTACTGAAAGTCCAAATGGATGGAGGTAATGCAAAAATCCTAAATGCAATATACAAGCAAATTTCATCAAGTTATGTTTTAAATATTGAATTAGAATTTAGGCACTTCAGCTATTTTAGTTTCTTTTGTGGGTTGTTTTTTGGGTGCTCTTGAATAAGTTATTTGAGCTTCTAATTAAAAACTTGATGACCAGGAATTGGTAGCTGGATATGGAGCCTTTTCAATTGTTTGAAATACCCATATTTAGTTGTCCTTTGGGATCACTGGTCTAAATGTTATTACAGTACTTTAGTTACAAACTGAATTCCATGATACTAGAGTGAAAAATCTTTCCACTAAAATATATGCTGCTAGATATTAAAGTTGCCTAAATGGAGCTGAAATTTCTGTAGTTTGTTTGTTTCCTTTTTTGGGTTTTTGTTCATTTATTTGTTTTAATCTGGTTGTATCTTGTGTCAAAGGGACCACTGGCAAACTCCAAATGAATCACTTGTGGGTTCTTCATCTGTTAAGTTGGTATCTTGACCCATGTTGTACTTTGTAAGACTCTTCAGCCAAGGATAAGCAATGAATCAAAACTGATAGTATTTCTCCCAGTGAGCTGTGATGCTTACTGAAAGAGATCATAAGTATGATGCTGTGAAGCAAATCCCTTAAAACTGTCAGTATCATTATTTTAAAATAGTGGTAATTTGCATCAATCAAAGATAATACAAATACATTTTTATTTGTATACGACAGAGACAAGATTATGTAAAAGTAATGAATGACAGACAGGCATCTTTGTTTATATCATTCCTTCCCAGCAAATTCCAGTTGAACTTTTTTATCTTTATGAAGCTAGAAAAATGAACTTGTCAATTTCTGAAGCTGTGTGAAAACACTTTTGTTTCCCAAAGAACTACACTGTAACATAGGTTACAGTTTTCAGTATGAGAAATCAGATCATTAAGGTACAAGTTCTACAAATGTCTAAATTCCCTCTTCTCATCTTTCTATAGTGACCAGTATCTGGGAGCACATAAATAAATATATGTTTTCTTGTGGGTAATATATGTTCTCTTGTGCCCTTCCTGGCAGTTGTGTTCTCCAAAATGCTACATTGTTGGTAGGCAATGTTACAGGGCAAATTAAATCGTCACGGAGACCAAACTGCTGAAACCATCCTAAATACTGTCTTTTTTGAGTCAAGGTTAAATTCTTCCAAGTTTTGAACTGCAACATCAGTGCCCCCGGTGGGTAAATTTTTGCATTTATACTTGGATTTACACTTAAATTGCAAATTTATCATCCGTACACACTTTATGCACTATCCTAGGAATTACAGTATTGCTTATTTTAGAATTTGCTAAAGCCTTTCCACTGTCATGTTTTTTTTTTATCCAGAATGATAATGTTTAAAAAACTGTGTTTGTCTGAACTTTAGACATAGGGACTGTTATAGTTTTTGTAACTAATTTTGAACATCCTATTCTGCTTTTCAGAGCTATGTGTAGCTTCGCCCCAGTATTTTTCAGAATCCTTAGCTTAATGTTCCTCCTTTTCCTTGTTTTGTATAGTTTTTTTTTTCAAATTTATTTATATTTTTCAGTAATAACTATTAGAAAGTTCTGTTGTATATGAGGCTTTCCCTAAAAATTGTCTTGCTGGGGTGATCCTCAGACACCAACTTGTGGTTGTCTTCGTTTGGTCTTCTTGTTCCATTGCATCCAAATGTGGTTTGTTTGGGGTTTTTGGGGTTTTTGTGTGTGTCTCTCTCTGGGGGTTGTACATTATTATGACATTATGCAATAAAATTACAGTTTTCTAAAACTGAGAAATTACCTTTAAACCTTTCAAGTTTTTATGAGATTTATAGATATATATATATCTCTGTGTTTTCTCACTGTTACCCTACTAATTCTCCTCCCCATTCCCCTGTGGGTAGTGAGCAATTGCCTGTGTGGGGCTGAGCTGCTGCCTGGGATTAAACCATGGCAGTGGAGAAGGTTATGCTGGTGTTCCCTCTCCTACCAGCTTGGTAAAATTACAAGTATGGTTTAAGAATAGTTTCTGTCTGAAACATGAAAATGTAAACCAGAAAAAAAAAATCTAGATTACAAAACCATGGTGAAAAAGATCAAATGTGATTGGGAAGGACTTATTCTTAATGTTTTTCTGCTTAAACGTAGAGAAAAACTAAAAAACTCCAAGGGTAAGGTTTTCATAAAGTATTTTTATTTTCCTCCCTCTCAAAAGCAGAAGTACTGGATTTGGTAAATGGGTCAATTGGCCAACTTCATTGTGGGCGAATATGCATTGCCAATGGAAGTTTTCCAGAAGACTTCCTCTGACTGCTTCCAAGGTTTGCATTTTTACAGTGATGATGACACAGTCACGTAGTGCTGCTGTTAGAGGCGTAGCTGTGCCTCTGCCGTTGTGTCCCTTATGAACACAAGTGCCCTGTGCCCAGAGGATTTGTTTGTAGGCCTTGAGAGTCTGGAGATGTTACCCTGCTGATGCTCTCTGCGGCGTTGTGCCTGAGGTACAGTGGTACAGCTCACCACTGTCAGGCTTTGCAGCATGCATGTAGGTGTGACAAAAGAGGTGTTTGCTTTGCATGAAACGTCAGCTTTGCAACTCTCTTCATTTGCACAATGCTCTTTTATTGTATTTCCAAGTCTGCTCGTGGAGTTTTTAAAAGATACTTTTATAAAAGCAGTTTTATAGTTTTCTTTAAAATAGTCCTGAAGTTTTTTAATACTTTTTTTGTTTTGCTATTTCAAATACGTGAAAATGTAAGTTGTTGGTTGCACTGAAATTACTGGATTGTTTTGGTGGGTGGGGAGAGTGTTTGCTGTTAATCTCGTGCGGCCTCTTGAAAATACAGAGGATTACTCAGCTATGTAGAGAATAACTATATTGTATAACCTGAGTGAGAGATTTCTGATTGTATTCTTGAAATTGGATGATTTCTGCAACTACATAAGGCTGTTTTAATATATTTGTTCTTTCAGAAATATGGGAATTTCTAGAATGAAATAGTGGTTGATAATTTCTGTGGTTTTAGGCATTTCTGAAAATACCTAATGGTGCACACTTCAGAAATTTATACTTTATAGGTTTCAGAACACATCTATGTAATACTGTTTTCCTTCATTTTTAGTACTGTCTGTTGCAGCTCAGAATACCTTAGAAAATTTATTCTTCCTATAGAGCTCATTCTTGAGCTAATGTCCTTGGGTTTTTTTAAATGTTTCTTAGCACTGTAGAGTCTGGAAAGCACTGTTCTGTTCCTGTGGCTCATAGACTACAATTTCTCCTGGTTTTGAAGTATTTGTAACAAAGTTTCAGTAAGTTTTGGAGTACTTTTAATGAGATAGAAATAGTGTGGGTGTTTGCAGCATGTACATCTTGTAGATGTTCTGTACTTTTTTGCTTTTTTTTTTTAGTCTCACTTGGGAAAGGTGTTGCAAACAAACTATTATGGAGGGGTTGCTACAGCTGACCTTTTGTTTTTTCAATTGTGATACTAGTCCTCCGTGAAATGATGTGAAACTGGTGCCTGTAGAGATAAGTGGTTGATGTTATTTTTTTTGCTGGGAGAAAAGCTATATGGACAGTGAATTTTAAACTTGAATGTCACTACTTGCTTACAAATTCTATTATACAAATGGAAAATTGGGAGCACAGTCATCCTTTAGAGGAAGTAATTTTTTTGTTTTGTTTTTGTTGGAAGGCAACAAAATTCTTGTGATTAGATCTGGTAGGACTGTCACGTCCTGTTAAGGCCACTACCTGTCTCCTCTATATGCTTCATTCTGTGGTGGGTGAAGTTATCTGGAAATTCAAAACTTCTTTGATGGTAATTCCAGCCATTTCAGGTACCGTGACAGTGGCCTAGATGTTGTTTTCTTGCAGGTGTCAGTTTGGCTGCATTACAACGTATACTCAGGTAGATCATTGTTTTCCTTTCCTCTAAAGCACTCTGTCCTGGGACTGAAAAGTATTGTAGAAACAGGGGATGTCATGGATTTTCATGGTGAGATACTGCTGGTTTAGTTCCTTAGCTTGTGCTTTTACGTGGCAGTAGTGATTCTTGGACTGTAGAAACAGGTCTAATATATCTGTGAACTGACACCTTCCCAAAATAAAACTTGGGTGAGGTAATGCAAAAATCTGCCATGCTAAGTTCTTTATTTTTATTGCTCACTTTGGCTTTGCTAGTAATTTCCTCTAATCTTACGAAGCTGATGATAGTGCAGTTTGTATATTAAAATAGGCACAAGTAGAATACTGAAACAAATATTTTAAGCTCCTGCTCTCAAACTACAATTATTTGTAAGGAAAATTTCAAGTATATTTTAATTAACAAAATCCAGATGCCTATTTTGACTGTTTTTGTCAATTTTAAGGTATTTACTTAGTAATGCATAGAAATGTTGTGTCATGTGACACTAATTTAATGATTTATAATGTGTTGGTATTTTTGTGTGGTGCAGAACAATGTCTACTTGCCATTTAGCAATAGATTTTAAGTTTGAAGATGGACAAGGTGATAGAAGGTGATTAAAGATACTAAATGTACATTAAAAACAGTTGAAAACTTAGTGGTTTTGGTGGTATAAGCACTTTTGATCTGAAGAGTATCTCTCTGCAGCTGGTTTGCATTAGATACTACTATCTGTGCAGAAATTTTGTAGTGCAGTATGTATATAAATACTGCACCATTTTTAGCACATTATTTGAAGAAAAAGTATTTAAATATTTCATTCTATAATATTATTTGGCTTATATTTTCAAATAATTTTTGCAAGTAAAAATGTAATATTTTTGTCCAGCAGTTAAAAAAAAATTAATACATTCTTCTTGAATTAAACATGGTTTATATCTTTCTGTGTCTGGTCTTTTTAGGAAATGCTGCTTTGAAAGAAGATAAATTTCAATGCATATTAAAAGACAGCAGGCAGATCAAATATTTAGATACCTTGGCTTAAGAATGTGTGCCTCCAATAAATTGTTCTTTTAATCTGGTAATTCTGTTAAAGATGTCATTCTTTAAGTATCAAATCTGCCATGCGTGAATTGGTGTGCTATGGCTGTGTTTACTAGGACAGGCAACTTCTGCAATAGTTAGTCTCCATCAGAGGAGACTGCACCCCTCTTTCGTCTATTTAAGTTTCCAGGCATATTTGTTTCTGACAGATTTGGCTATCCTAAAAGTAGTGTTCAATTTCTCAAATTAGTTTTATGTTTTCAGGTAACACTGCAAATTATTTTCTTTGCTTAGCATAGTAGGTGGAATTATTACTGCTTTTACTGGTTAACCTGTTTGTATTCAGAAGACATACGATTATGGTTTTCTTGATTTTTTTTTTCTGACTTCTTTTCTTGTCTTGCAGAAAAGATAGGCTCCTGAATGTAAGGAGTAATTACTAGTGTTGTACACCAGAAAATCAACATTTTTGTAAAAGCAGCTGTTGATTCTGAAAACAAATATTATTGAAGAACTACCAATTAATTTCATATTGCTGTCACTGCAGTTTGTAGTGCCTGCATAAATGTGAGTTTTAAGACCTCACATTTTCAGTTGCATATAGCTTTCCCTTGCTTTTTACTTTAGACAGAAATTCTCCTTCTAGCTAGGGAATATGTGTGTGTGCCAATCTTTTGTTTAGAGAAGTTCTAATTTTTCAAAAAAAAGTAAGAAATCTCTGTGATTATTATGAATATATGCTTATGAATCAAAATTCAGGTTTTTTCTGCAGCAGTTAACAGGGGAAGCCGCAGCAGTATGACAGATGTGCTTTTGCTGTTTTATTGTCCTTTGAAAAATACAGCTTGCCTATGTTCAAACCAAGGTTTGAAGAGAGGCATTATTATTTTCTGCATATACATGTCATCTATTCTAAAGATAATTCATTTTGAGGTGGATCACTTAGATGTACATAGAGCAGTGTGACTTGGCACAGGACGAACATTTTCTGTTCAAAGTGTGAAAAGGTTTGGTAAGTCTACCTTGTACTTCTTTCACTACATGTTATGGTCTGTTCTAAGTGTAGGATCAAAGAAAAGCAGGCAATGGTGGTTTTGTGTTGTTTGGTCTTGGTTTACTTTTGCTCATCTATGCTTTGTTCCTTGGTGGTTTTATGAGAGGAACGTGGAAAAATAAGGAAAGAGGGTATCTCTTGACTTGCTTTGGTCTTTTCCGAGAGGCTTTCCATCCCTGTAGTAAAAATAAGTGGATGGCACTGATTTTTTTGGGCAGCTTTAACTAATATACCTAGGTTATGTCTTGGAAAAATAAAAATAAAGTTCCTTGGTGGTGGGTTTTGGATGGGGTTTTTTGCTTGGTTGCACTTGACGTTTGGGGGTTTTTATGATCATTTGGAGAATATGGCTTGGAGATTAAAGAAAGTGAGAATTCTGGAAAAGCCTGGCTGGTGAAATCCGCAAGATGATTAAACAAACTTGCTTTCCCGGAAGTCATATATTCTGTGATACTGAAAAGAGACTTCATAATGGCTGCTGTAAGCTTCACTCCTACTTTTTCCGTGGTTCTCCCCTGAAGTTGAAGCTAGGCCTAATCAAATGATAGATCAGTTATATCTAATAAGAGATGCTGCTCTCCAAATACATCCTGTCTTACAGCCCGTTCTGGCTTTTTTTTGCTGGAAAAGAGTGGGGATTGGCAGTCAGATTTTCCCCAAACTCATGTTTGTTTGTTTGCGGTTTTTTCCCCCATTTCTGGGACATATTTAAGTCATTGGTGTTATTTCTATTATTTCTGAGAGTGAATGTAAGCCATTTTTATCATAGAGGATTGCTAATTTGTGCTCCACATGATCTTGTCTTTAAAATAAAAAATTACCAAAGTAATGGATGAGTGTGAAATAAAAGGAATAGATTATGAGCATCAGACTAACTTGAGAAAATTGAACATGATTCCCTGGTGTATAGGTTCCTCAAAATGAAAGGAGGAGGGGAAAATCACATCTTAAAACATTGAGTCTGCTGATAGGACTTATGAAAAATGGTTTTGGATTCATCTTTAGAAGTGAAATCTCATACAGCTGTACAGCACAATGAGAAAAATTAATTCATTGCTGAGCTGTAATGCTTTTGCCATAGGTAGACTTTGGCTTTATAGATTGCAGGTCTAAATTCACACAGATATTTTCATGTTTTATTCTATGCTACCATTTTATAAGCATTTACCCATGGATTTCAGTGATAGAAAACTGTCTTAAAAAAAGACAAATGTGTTTAGCAGAGTAAAGACTAAGAAATGACTAGTAGACAGGTTTTCACTCACTGATGGTGTACCATTTATAAATTTATGAACTTATCACTGAATTTACATGTATTCCAGTGCCTTGATGAAATCCGATCTATTATATTAACACTGTGATTTTTATCAGCTAAACCAAAAGTCTTTATTGATCTGTTTTTAAACTATTTCTGTGTGAATTTTTGAGCCTAAATCAGTACTTTTACTATTTAGAGGTGAGTTACACAGATGGAGAAGTTTTAAATTACTCGCTATCCAGTAGCTGCTGTTTGTACAGCTCTTGAATTACTGTTGTGATTAAAGGTATGCCATATGCATTTTATTGTTTGTTTTCCTCCTAAACATAATTTATAAAGTGTTTCGATTTAAAGTTAGTTGGGGTAAATTATATGCATCTGCAGAGGGTGAAGAATTCTACTATGTCAATTTATTTTTTTTAAAGGTGCAACACACAACATTATTTGTGAGTTGCACAACTTGTTGCCAACGTGTGATGAGTTCCGATGGATGGAGGCTGACAATTTAACCTCAGTATTCTCTTCCTTTTATTAAGAATGTGTTTTTTCTGACCACTGTGGACTGCTTCAGGGAATGGTGTGGTATGAGGGCAGGAAAGGTGCAATTTCCCTCTACTTAATTATTGTATATTAAATACAATAGACAAAATTAATAATAATTATTAAATAAAAGATACAATAATTATTAATAATTATTAAATACAATATACAATGATTAATAATAATTATTAAATATAATATACCAAAATATTGTATATTAAAGGGCAACTGTTTATTTGTTGCTGTAATCAAAATTGGTCTGTGGAATGGTTTTAGAGTCTCTTATCTTTTTGAAAACTCTCCCTGCTCTCCAGTCAAGCCAAGAAAAACAGTATTCCAAAGCTTCAGATAAAAGAAGAAATCGTACTCTTCTGTTGATGGAGAATTTTGGTTTAACAGTAGCAGCATTAAATGCTGACCTTGATTATAAATAAAAAGAAAAACTATTATATGAAAGATGGTATTTTTTTGATTCCTCATAAAACTGTATTTTTGTATAGCCATGTTTTTTCTTTACCATTTTCCCTCTGAAATCTAAATGATTTTGCAAAGGTTTTATCCTTGTTATTGAGTCTAATCTAGTTGTTATACAAATAGCATGTCATTTAGCAGCTGACTCATTTTTTCTATATAGTACAAGTGGTATTGAAAATGTTTACTGAAAATTATTATTTGTCTCACAAAGATTTTAGGTTTTTTTCTTTTTATTCTCTCTTGCAAACTGTTTGAAGGAGGCAAAAGGCTTCTGTCTTTGCAGACCGTAATTCCTTTTCAAATTCAGGTAGTAGATAACAATTATGATGCAACCCCATAATTTTCACCTTGTTGTTATTCAGTGTTATTGCAATCCTTTTAAGTTGACTGAAGTGATTTTTTTTTTCCCCTCAAGCATTCCTTCTGTTGAGCACTTTTGTCTTTGCCTTATGTGCTTTCACAGTTTATTTTCAGTTTTCACTTACTGACACCGAGTTTGTTCAAGGTCAGTTTGTTTAGCTTTATCTGTCTGATACCATTAACAGTGGCATCCTCACCCAGTAGAAATAAACAAGGTTTCAAAAAGATTGTTGTTTTGCGTCAGAATGGGTGTTATTACTTCCATCAACAGGGAAGAGAAATTATCAGCAACAATCCCTGAGTTAGGGGGTTATCACCCCGAGCTGATAGTAGGATCTGCTCTGCTCTGCGCAAAGCAGTTATTCAGTAGGATGTGACCTGTAGAGTACCAGCAGGAAGGTATGTATGTGGAGGGTGTTGGGTTGTGGGTTTTTTCCTTTCCCCTTCACACCCTCTCATACAGAGAAATATGTCGCTGCTCCTTGCAGTTGGTCATCTTTTCCATTAGAGTTATAATTTCAATGAACTTTTAATCCGATTCTGGAAAAGTGTCTTGCTCTAAATGCCTGCTGTCTTTCTAATTATTACTTTAATTGTCTTTCAAGATTGCTAAACTTAAGTTTTGTTCTTTTTTCCATTGCCTGAGGTTTGCCAGAACAGTTAAAGTATTTGTCATCTAGGCTGTATTTAAAGCTTCACATAGGTTGCCGTACACAAAGATATCTCATCAGTTTGAATCATGTGCATTTTGTTGTATTCTGTTCATATAAGCCTAGAAATATTTAAGATACTTTGTTTTCTGTTCCTCAGGTATTTCCAATGTTTTTGTCATCCTTATGATTTTCTTTTAAATTCTGTAGCTGTGTATTTCAATTCAAATCAGAGAGAGATCTGTTCCAGTTTAATTTTCACAATTTTGTATACTTGTCCTCCCTGTATTATTTTGTTTTGAAGATCTATTTTTTTACCCATTATATTCATCTAGTAACCCATTTTTATGTTAAATAAAAACCAATTTCAACAAAGATGATGTAGGTATAGACACTGACATATAAGACTAAATTGTCAGAAAAAATGTGATTGTTTTATTTGAAAAAGCTGAATTTTATTGAGAAACCATGGTTATATTAAAAACTATGAAAATCATTGGTTTTGTTAAGGTAGCCAGCTTCTTCAAATACAGTGAAGTGTTCCTTAAAGAGAAATTGCAGTGCCTTGGTGTTCCCAATTAGTGCCTTGCACAAATTCTGACAAATCCATCTATTGTCGTGACTTCCTATAACTGTTACGGTTTTTGTGTGACCTTGCAAGGATGGACTAGAGTAAATCTTTTTGATGCTAATATAGTGGCCTGGAGTTTCTTGATGGAAAAGTGCTGAAAATGAGAGACTTCATTTTCTATGTATTCTTTCTCTTCATTTCAGGATTATTCTAGGATGCATGTGGGGATGTCAGCAAGTTATGATGCTCTATTGCTGTGCATAATTGTCTTGCCATGAGAAGTTCAGCTGGCCTCAAAAGAGGCCAGTTAGCTTCTGGAGTTTAAGTGTTACTTTTGAGAGGCAATAATTGGAAAAATTAGTTGAATTTTCAACAAAACTTAGTTAAAAATTAATAGTGACTGGAGGTACTGATTTCTGGATTGTCTAAGTGTTAATTAGACCTACGACTCTTCAGAAGATCTGATTTCAGTTTTGGAAGCTAAGCAGTTTACATAATTGAGTTCCTATACTCACACTTAGGTCTTCAAAAAGTTATTTCAAAATGCTTTTGATATGCTCCAAATACTTTTAATATGCTCAGTTCCTGTTAATTTTGAAGAATGATCAGGCAACACTCTGTGGAAGTCAGGAACCTCTTATTTAGGGTATTAAATGTGTAATATTTAATATTAGGCTCTGACCCATGTCATGCAAATCTGTCCTTATATAGGAGTGGAAAAGCAAGATTGTATCCTTTGTGCTATGAGTTTCACTTCTTTGACTGGACTTCCAGACCAAAAAAGATTGTATATCTTTCAAATATATACTACACTGAAATTTGAACTACAATTCAACAGCAAATCTGAACAACAACCACATTTAATTACAAAACTAAATGGAAATTTATGTTATTATTGTGTAGTATGTGAAAACCTGTATACTTTTCTTTTTTTTGTATATTCTCCAAGTAACATGATCTGATTTAAAGTCCTCCTCTACTTTTCTTTACCCGCTGTTAAAACACCCATTTGCAAGGAAAAAGTGGATATAAAGAACTCGCTCATTTAACTCTCAAACGCTTTTTGTCAATAAAACGAAAATTGTATCCTGCTTCTCTCATCTTCTCTGCCCTTCCGGTGGTATGAACCAACTGGCCTTTTGTGACCTCTTCCAACATCGGTTGGAAAACTTTAATAATAATAGTTGGGGGAAAAAACGTGCCTCTCAGTTTAACTAGAGGACATTCGCTGGCTTTTCTTTTACAGGGAAAGAGGATTTAAACAAACTTTCCATAACATTTGTTGGTTGTGTATTTCATAGTAACCACCATGAAGTTCACTGCATTTAGGGAGACGATGAAGCTGGGATGAAAAGATATAAATTCATGAAGGCTCAGCTTCACAGCTGGTGTATAATCCTTTCTGTTGTCACTGGTGCCCTGGCCCCAGTACCCAGCAGAACAAAGGGAGCTGAATTGGAAATGGTGGGAGCTGGGGAGCCTCTCGCTGGCAGCACAGCTCATGGCCATAGGCCTTGTCAGGGCGCAGTGTGATACCCTTTATTCCGGGTGACAGATGCGAGGTGGGTTCTGCGAGGGGGAAGTCATTACTAGTGTGAGGGAAGTGTCAGATCAAAAGTAACCAGTGATCAAACAAGGTAAAGGGCTGCGGAAAACAGGCTTTCTGTCTGGCCTCAGCACCTGCCGGATCACTGAGGGGAATAGGCCTTGTGTGTCAGGTTGCGCTGATTCCCTTTGATGTACAGTGAATGAGCGAAGATGGAGACTGAAGGGGAGAGGGAAGAGTTCTATTTTCCATTTCTTCAGGGCAATTGAAGGTGCTTTCTTATGTAATGCTGGCATGGACTTTGCAGCTGAAAAAATCCTCCAAAAGACCCCTGTAGGAAGTAAAATGTTCAGGGCTTGGGTTTTCTATTTCTAGCCCAGTCTCACTGATGAGTTCTTCAATGGTGCTGCATTTTGATGACCGAGGATAAAATCTGAAATTTATATTAGATCATATTAATATTCAAATATTAATTAATATTATATTATCTAATAATATAATATTAACATTACAATATTTGAAATATTTATATTATATTCTACTATATTTCTTTAAAAAGAGATGTAGAAGCATATGCTACAAGTACATACAATGTTTTTTCTGTGGAGACTTTTACTATAACTCAGAATATATAAAGTCTAGCTAACTATAAAGTAACAATAAGTGATTACCTGTAAACGTTTCAAGTACGATAATAAGCCGTACTTGGTGTTCCACAAAGAGTGTTCCACTTCTGAAATACTTACCCATATATATGCACACCTGCAAAACCTAAGTAATTTTGTAGCTGTGATGTTTTTTCATGGTGTTCCATGATGTAATTCTGTAAATTAATATATTTTATTAAGCAAACTTCCTTGTACTTAAGATAATTTCCTCATTTCTGCATCTTTTTTATTCTGTTAAGTATATTTTACAATTCATTTTGTTGTGGATGGCTTTCTTTATGCAGCTATGTAGTAATAAAAATTTATTTTATTAGAAGGCATACTTGTCACATTTCAATTATAAATTTATTTTCCTGCACTCAAAATAAGGAATATCTGCATACATTTTGTAGGGTGTATAGTGAAAAAAACTGTAGTCAAATCAACTATTAGAAATTGTTCTGTAGTTTAACAATTATATTGTCCTTTTTGCTGCTAACTATGATCTAAGTTTTCTGCGTATTTTAAAAAAGATTCCCAACTCACCCCTCCCTTCCTCTCTCCTCTCTCGTCTCTCCTCCTCCTCCTTCTCCTCCTTTTCTTTTCCCCATAAATCATAGAATGATTTGTGTGGGAAGGGAGCTTATGAGTCACCTGGTTCAAATTCCTTACCATGGTCAGGGACACCTTCCACCGGACCAGATTGCTCCAAGCCCCATCCAACCCGGCCTTGAACACTTCCAGGGCTGGGACATCCACAGTTTCTCTGGGCAACCTGTGCAGGGCCTCACCACCCTCATAGTAAAGTTTCTTCCTAATACCTGATCAAAACCTACTCTTTCTATTTTGAAGCTGTTCCCTCTTGTCCTGTCGTTCCATGCTCTTGTAAATAGTCTCTCTGCATCTTTCTTGTGGGCTCCGGTCAGGTAGTGGAAGTCACTCCAAAGGCTTTTGTTTTCCAGGATGAACAATCCCAATTCTCTCAGCCTTCCCTTACAGCAGAGGTGCTCCATGCCTCTGATCACTTTTGTGTCCCTCCTCTGGATTCTCTCCAACACGTTTATGTCCTTGTTATGCTGGGACCTCAGACTTAGATGCAGCACTGCAGGTGGAGTCTAACAAGAGTAGAATGTAGGATATTTTTTCTTAATGAGTATGTGTTGTGGTTTTTCTTAAATCTGAAAGTGTGACTGTGTGTATATTGCCAGGTATTTCAGAGAGTAAAAAGGTGGTTATAATCTTCCTTGATGAATAAAAAAAAAGAAACCTAATTAAAAAATACTCCAGCAGTTTTATTATCAGTTCAGAAAGTTTTACATAGTTCAGTATTGACTAAGCAAAATTGAAATGTCCTGTGCAGGTCTGTAATATTTGTACTGTTACTATGGAAAAAACCCAGCCTGGTGTTCTGAGATCATTCTGTACTTTTATGGCAGGCCTTTTCTTCTTGATCTCAGCTTTCCTGCAACTTCTCAAGCTTTACACTTGCATTAATTGATTTTAGAGTCTTCCATTTCAAGTGACCATGTGGTTTAAAATCTAAATAATACTCACACAAAATAACTGCAATGAGGAACTATTCAAATATCTTTTAGAGAAAAATCATATTTAGCTTGGTTTGTTCTTTTCATCTCTGAGATGAAGAAAAATAACTACAAATCCACAAAAAAAAAAAATTCAAAATACATTTTTTTATTTAGAGAGAAAGTCATATATGGTTTTCATTCTGCCACAATCTAGATAAATGGGAATGAATTTGCTATGCATTTGCTCTTTCTTTACTTTGTCATTTCTGTTGTTTTTATTATTAAATAAAATGGCACTTTTAATGTTCCTGTGAGCAGTAAAGTGTAATACAGCTTCAGCTGCAGTGCCATCTGAGTCCTCCTAGTAAACACTTTGACCTAAAATTTTAAAACTCTATTACATTTTGCCTATGGTTTTTGTTCTCTAACAGATTTATCATTTAACATGTAGCTTCAGGTGATGTATTTATCTTCTGAAAGCTTAATGTTCCAATCGGCAAAAATTAAAACCCTAGCCAAAATAAAAATGTCTTCCTACATTTGTTCTACATCATGTCTGGATTTACAACCATTTGAATAAAACTAGTGCAAGACCTGTCTGTAGGAGATGGGCTATTTATCTTTTTTTTTTTTACTTTAATTTTTTCTTTGCATCAGTATAGAATCTACTACAGCTACTTTGTAAATTTTTTAGCTCTAGCTTGCCTACAACCAAACAACAACAACAAAAAAGAGACACTAGAAGTGGCCCAGATTTTATAAAGAAAGCAGTTTTCTGCATTGGGCTAGCTTTGTTTACCCTGCAATTTTTTTTCCCACTACAAAGCTAAATAACTCTTTGCAGTGTTAAAGTAAAAGTTCTGAACAAATCTTAGTATGAACACTGAAATCCTCTGAGCATCTCTGAGAAGTTAGCATTAGAGAAATTTGGGTACATGAAAAGCTGAGAAAAATATGACTAAATAATGTATACCTACAAATATCCCAGAGGTGGATGCCAGGAGGATGGTGCCAGACTCTTTCTAGTGGTGCCCAGTGACAGGACAACGAGCAATGGCCATAAATTAAAACACAAGAAGTTCCACCTCAACATGAGGAAGAACTTTCCACTGAGGGTGGCAGAGCAGGGGAACAGCTGGCAAGGGAGAGCATGGAATCTCCCTTTCTGGAGACATTCCAACCCCACCTGGACACATTCCTTTGTCACCTGCTTCAGGTGGCCCTGCCATGGCAGGGGGGTTGGACTGGGTGATTTCCAGAGGTGCCTTCCAACCCTGACAATTCTGTGGTAAAGGGTAGATGAATATTCTATTTCCATAAACACAAGGTAATAAAAACATTAGACCTCAGAAAAAATAAGAACGTCAATCACTCAGCCTTTTTAGCTAATAAATTGCTATAAGGATCTGAGTCAAATGTTTCTGCCCGTTGAAAATAAACAAATGAACAAAGAGACTTCCATGACCATCCAAGTCCAAAATCAATGGTTCCTTATATTTACAGTGTTGTAATTGGAGCGGGAAATACCAGATTTAATGTGTTTTAGCTGATACGGCTTGGGGGAAGAGGAAAGGGGAGGGGAAGGTAGATTTAGAACATTGAATAAAAACTCATCTACATATCTAATGTATTAGAAAAGTCACTTAAAAGACAAATAACTATTGAAATATGTACTAAATTAAAGGAAGAAGTAAATGTATTCTGAAGTTTGAAGTTCTGAGTCAGAGCCATGTAATGGTCATAATTACTATTAATACATTCAAGATTTTTTTGAAGACGCGGGTTGTCTCTTAATCAGGTATAAGGCTTGTTTATATCATTTACTGTACGAAAGCATTGCTGTGGTAGAGGAACAATAGAAACTTTAAGAAGTCAAAATGGTCACTGTTCTACACCAGTCCACTACATAGCACAAAACTTGCCATAATGTCATTTGAATGCTATGCATTGGTATGTGTGCAGTCATCCATTAGTAATATAAGCATATATTATTTTACTTACTAAATGAGTTCAGAATTAGTTTTCATACTGACAGATGTTTAATTTTGTAGTCTTTTGAAAACAGTATGGAGTGCTTCCCCTGTAGGTTCATACTACAGTTTCTTTAACTCTTCTGAGCTATCTGATAAATGTATCACAGTTTGAGAGAGTAATTTGAGGTATTAATTTGGGCTGATTCATTACTTTGGATGTCTTGAGAGATGTTCTGCTGTGCCCACCGGGTTTGCTTTTATTCATAAGGCTCCTTCTTATATGTAAAATTATAAATGTTTCAATTTCAGTTTTGTCCTTTTAGCAAAACCAGAGCATGTCCTGTGCCAGTTATTACTTAGCTAATGCTGAAAGTACAACTTTATATGTGGTGGATGCTTTAGGCACTCACTTCAATAAGATTTTTGTAACAGTGATACAATTCGGTTTATGAACAAGATAGATTTGTGTCACAGGACATTGTGACACTGTTTGGTAAAGCTCAGTTCCAGAATGAATAATAACAGCTCATTGTGTGTTTTGGAGTATTTGAGGACATAATTCAACAAAGGTTCCAACAGAAAGCCTGTGTAGTATCCTACTGATTTTAGTGTTTTGTGTGTTGGGGTTTTCTGGTGGATGTTTTGGTTTTGTTTGTTTTGGTATGATTTTTGTTTACTTTTGTTTGAGCTTTTGTGTGTGTTTGTGTTTGTTTGTTTGTTATGGTTGGTTGGATTTTTTCTCTCCATAAAACCACTGAGCTGGCACAGTGTGCTTTCTTTATTGTTGCTGCAATACATTTGCACAAAGTCTGGTCCTGTAATGGAGGGCAGAGCTTATTGTTAAATATTCCAAGCTATTGTTAAATATTCCATGAAATTTTAGATGTGGCAAAAAATAACACTGGAGTTTGGCACAACAGAAATACTGCAGATATAAGGATGAAGAGCCTTTTGATCTGCAAACATACGCTTTTGATGTGTCAGCTGTTCATGTACTGACTGACAGCGTACCTCTGTTTCACATGAACTGCGTAGGGTGTGTGTAACTGATGAAATGGTGTCTGTTACAGTGAGATGAACGTATCTGTATATTTCCCTTGATGACAGGATTAGTCATATGTATAGCCTGTACACGTTTTCGAGGATTCAGTTAAAATGAATGTTGTAACATAATTTAAATTTAAAAGGGCTATTAAACTCTGTGTTTTAACAGTGAGTGCCCCAGTGATTGTATTTCCAGCATAAGGACGGTATTTGCAACTGCAAAAAAGGGCTGCAAACTGACTTTAGAAACTGCACTGCAGTATATCTTAATAACCCTGCTTGAGCATTCTCTACTTCAGTGAAAAAACAACTCCACGTTTTTGAGTGCTCTTTTACAGTTGGGGGGGCATCTGTTTGCAAGAGGGTGTCATTCAGGCAGTAAGATAAGACCCTTGAGGTGTACCAAAGTGTTGACTACCACTTCAGTTTTTTATCTGTTTGCCAGAGTGCAGAGAATGAACAGGAGGGGAGGGGTGGGAAAAGGGAAGGCTTGGATATTTTCCAAGGCCCCAGTGTCTGTGTATGAGGAGTTATAATTATAGGCGGGGAGGCTGACTTTTATTGGGCAGGATTTTCTGGTGGACTTAGAGCCCCCCTCCATCCCTTCCCAGGTGGTAGCTGGCTTTCATAGCTGGAATTGCTTGACATTCTCAGACATGGCTAAATGGGACCTCGGCCCTGGGGTTCACATGCTGCCAGCTGGAAGAAAGTAACAAATGAGAACAGATGACAAAACAGACGTGCATAGTAAGAGAGGGGAAGAAGAAAAGGAAAAACAAAAGGTAGGAATAAGAAAAAGAGAGAAGGGAAATCACAGGGGAGGAAGGGGTGGTGAGGAAATGAAATGGCAGCAAATATTGAGCTCTAGGAAGTTTTATTTGTATGGAAGGAACTCTCTTTGTTGCTACACAAAATGCAGGCGTATTTGCTTCTCAATATTTTATTTTACAGTGGTAGTGTGCTTTGTAATGATAAAACAGCTATCAGGATGGTGAAATTTGAGGGGCACTTAATGGTATTCCATGTCAAGGCCATATGGCTGTTGATTCTCTTGTAATAATTTTGCTGGGTGGCTTGTAGTGTTCCTTTTTGAAAAGTTTCTTCAAATACATGTTTTGGTCTGCTTTTGTACTTATATAAGCTGTATCTTTGAGGTGGCAAAATACTCAATAATTTAGAGATCCCCTTAACTTTGAAAATGGATACTAATAAACATCACAAAAATTATTTATGAAGAAAGAGGAGGGAAATTAAAATGGAGAGCAGTAGGTCTGAAAATGAATTGAAAGAAATCCTGCACCTGATGTGCTAGCATGCGCTCTAAATTACTTGGTTTTATGTTAAGTCTTTGTTTACTGTTCTGAAGGGAAAGAATGCTTCTGTTTTTTTAGATTAGATTGTTTTTCACACAAAAAACCTTTTTGTGGTTAATGATGCTGTTACCTCAAATTCTTTTTGGTCTGCCTAGATTTTGTAATATATTAAGTTCTAATCAGCACAAGTTAAGTCAGAAATTTGCCATATATTGCAAGTTTGACTGTTGATCTCATCTAATTAACTTTGATTCTTAAGGTGCTATGAATTATCTTAACTATGAAGTATCACAAACATCTCAGATTTTTTTTTAAATTTAATTTTTTGAATGCAAAAGCATTTTAAGTCTTTGATTGTGTTTGAGCATGGTAAATACCAGGTTACACATGTGCTGTCTGCACTGGCTACTTTGAACATGGTATGTTTTGTACTTTTTATATTTAAGGCTATCCTGTCATACTAGCTGCAGTATGAAGTAGGTTTACTGCATGAAAATATAATAAATATGGAAGAATTTAAAGTACAAGTATTTGTCTGAACTTCTAAAATGGTAAAAGGCGGTAGGTATTAAACAAAAAAGTGGCATGCATTATGCTTTCAACTGTAATACACCACAAATTCAGTCTGCACATAGTTTGACAGTACTGAGACCTATCATTCACATCTGAGTTTGTAAGCTCAACTAGAAATCTTTAATTATTTAATAAAACAGAAAATAACTAATGTAGATAACTGCTCTGGCTTGTTCTCATCCACTGTTTTTCTATACCAGGTTTGATGACCAGTTATCTGCTGGTTAGTCTTGCACTGCTAAAACGTAACTAAAGAAGTTTTTAGGGATTGGTTGAGAAGGGTGAAACACCAAGATGCAATATGAAGATGCTTGGAAATGTGGAAATCAATATTTTAAAATTTATTTTGAGCATGAGTTGTAGTAATGTAAGGGATAGAAAAATCCTGTTGCAAACTAGTACTGTTCCAAAAAAAAAAGTGATTGTGGGCGGGAGATGTGTGAGATTTGGTAGATAATTTTTAAAAGGTGATTTGCTCATCAGATTCAGTGAAATATAATACTTTGTTTTCCTCAACCATTTAATCTGCTTTTACTCTTTAATTAATAAATTTTCTCAATTAGTTAAGAAACTTTACAGTAAAATACATTGATAGAACATTAATCGTTCAGCTCTCCAGTTAATTCCAGTGTACCAAGTACTGCTGCCTCACAAATGACTAGTTCATTACCTTGTGAATACGTTTAATTACAAATTAGTACTGGTCACTTTTATATTGTCAGAAAAGCTTTTGGATAAGTTAACAGTGAAAGTATGACCAAAACATGTTTGTTTCTCCGCTATAATTTATCAGGAGAGGGTTGGAACATGTTCTTACATTACAATCCCGTATAATTTAATGTACGTTCATTTTCATATTACTAGGTTGTTGTGGTGCTTCGTATTTTCAAGATATCTGAATGAACTGTTTATCAAAAATGAAGAAAACCTAAGAAAACATATGATTTGGTGGTCATGCCTCTCTTCCTAGTGCTGTTCTTGTGACAGACAACACTTCTTTTTAAACATGTTAGTAAGGTCTCACTTGGCATATTGTTCACTTATGATGATTTGATTCTTATCCCCTGGAGTTTTAATCTCATTACTGCTCTATAATTTTTATATTAAACATGAATGTAATAGAAATATATAATCATATATATTAGCTGTTGAGATTTTTTTTCTTGTCCATTTCCCTGGGACACACATTAGCCCTGTGTGTACATTCCATATGTTTTTGTTCTTCTGTAATTGTAATCTACACTTAAACCATTATGGATGTATCAAATAAGACTCCATCTTTTCTTTTGCAATTCTGGTAAGTCTAATGAATGTAATTGACTCACTTCAAGTAAGAAATGTTTGCTTCGTGTTGTTAAGTCACACCATAAATGTCTACGAAGTAAAGAACAAGTAAATTAAATCCTTTGAAAGGGATGTATGTTGCTATCTTTTTCATATTTACTAGGTGAGAAATGTTAGTTTGAAGTTGAATGCTAAAAATATTAACAGAATACCAAAAAATACTGGAGAGAAATGTCCTGTGTCCACTTTTCCTGTTTGCTTCCTATGTTTTGAACTTTTTGAGACTGTATTTAGCTATATGAAAAATTAGTATTTTTATTAAGCCTCTTTCATGTAGCCTGTTAGGATCAAGCTTTCATTAGAGGTATGATGCTCTTAATTTACAGCTTTAACTAGAAAATTGTTTTTCTTTATCATTCAAGAAAATACTATTCTATTTGTGTGTGCAGAGACTCTAAAGGCTATGCTAACTTTAATAAGATGCTTATTTTTAAAATTTAAATAAGTTATTTTACAATTAAAAAATTTTATTTGAACATACACAAAACATATTCTACTTGGTGTTCAATTTTTCCTTTTAAAATTTTTTTAGTTTTTATTTTACTTATTTATTTTAATGACATTAATGTTATTGCGTTTACTGAGCTTCCCCATGAGCAAAAAGAACTTGCAGATTATGCGAGTCCTATCTAACAGTATGATTATTGTCAAAAACTTGAGGGTTTTTTCTTCTGTGTTCAATTGCAATGCTGGAGATCAATATTAGTGAAAGGCTACTTTTTGGTCATTGTACTTACTACTGCCTTTTGTGAAGTGGGTAAGATGGAAATTACAATGTCGTAATCTATGTGTTTTTAATACCAGTGAGCTCTGACTGGTATTCAAAATATTGGTATGCGTAACAACATCTGTTCAGCACGATGTTTGTTCTGCTTTTCAGTTTACATAAAAAATTACCAAAATCCTACCATTATAGTAAGTGTCTTAAGGAAAAAAAAAAGCAATTAACAATCTATCCACAATACTTACAGTAAAATCTAAAAAAAAAAGTACAAATACCTTTCTGCTTCCTAATATTTTCTATATGTGTACATTTAACTACTGAATATAAGATTCTTTTGTTTTATAAGAGGTGTGAGTGTGCCAATGATTTCGCATAACAGAAAATCATTGTTTTAAACAGTTAGATGTGTAATTAAATGTAGAAATTAATGTAGGTCTGTTAAACAGAAACTATTTAACATTTGCAGGCACAGATTAAGTTAATTTCTAAGTTTATACAGTATTTTTTGAAGACAGGAAAAGTCCATCTACGTGCAGTGTTTTGAATGCATTATTCAGTCCCCATCAACTGTGAGTTCAATAAAGGCATGCACACGAGGTGGGTGTGTGCATTACCTTCATTGTAAGCTTTGTACATGTAGCAAATTCTGAGAAATAGGGAATTTGTAAGTTAATGCAAGGACTTGACATTTACTTTCTAATAAATTATTATAAAGTAAAATTTTGGGGATAAGTGTAAGTCATCTGGTCATGTGTACAATATAATATGAAAACAAGATGGTTATGAGCATCTATATTTCCTTCTGAATTGAAGACATGGTATACCACACTCCTTCTCAGTGAACTACCTCTTATTCACTGTAAATTGCATGTGTAACAGAGAAAATACTTTTAAATTAGTGAAAAGAGTGTATTTTATATAATAAAAGAAAAAGCTTTGCGTCAGAAGTGCAGCTAATTAGTCAGTGTTACTACTGTTCGGTTAATATTAAATGGTATTTTCCTTTTAAAATTGTTCCCAATTATTCTGAACAGTAATAGAAGACCTTAATAAATTTGATTCTGTTCCTGACATTTGTTTGTGGTTAGCCATTATATGGTTGTTCTTTGGAATTGAAATTTAATATATAGTAAATGCAATCCTTTAAAATAAAAGTAATAGTAGCTAGCCTGTTATTACAATACTGTGGCTCTGTAAAACAGTGTCATTGTTGTACTCTGGAATTTTAAGGTGGTTTTCTACTGACTGTCAGCATACGTTGTCGTCATACAGTTTACTTGCGTAAAGTTTATTCTTTAGCAATATATTAATTTATATATTTGTATTTATGAAGCATTAAAAATTAATATATACTATGTCAGGTACCAATGGAAAGAATATCAGAATATTTTCTGTTTCCTAAGTTACAAAAATAATCTTGAGGGGTAATAAGTAAACAGTTTGATGTTTGAAGCTTGGTAGCTTTGTATTAGAAGTCAGCTGTTTGTGCTAAAGTATGTAATGTAAAATTTTTATAGCTGCAAAACGTTTACTATGCTCATTATTTCGCAATTTAATTGTTGAGAAGAATGGTTAAGGTGTCTTAATGAGAGAAATGATGTCATAATACCTTGGGTGGTTTCATATATCTTGGGATCATTAGCAATGGAAGACTCTTATTTACACCATTTCTCTTTCTTGTCTATGTAACACGAAATTCTTTTTTCCTGTGATAGGGTAGAATACCTTGCTGCTGTGAATATTCAAGTAGTTTTTTTTTTAGGTCTTCCTTTCTCTTTTGTTCTGTAGTGTAGGTAGCATCTCCCTTTAGTTTCACTGTTTTGTGAAGGTTATTTAAAATATGTTTACTTTCGTTTAGATAAAAGTGACTCAATGTAGTTAAAATGAACTAATTAATACTATAGGTCAGGCTGTACAAAATAAAATATATCCTTACATGATTATTTCATAGTCTGTTTTTGAATATTGGGTGTTTTGTTTGAGCAAATTTTTTTTAAATTTTGTTCAGGACCAGTGTTACACTGCATGATCCATGTAGTGCTGGAAGAGAGTAGCGTCATTTGCTCTGTTTATATCTCAAATAAAACAAAACATATTGCCACCTTGCTGTTCACTGTTTTTATCTCAGTATATGGATAATAATAAATCTGGAGAAAAAAGAAAAAAGTACATTAAAAAAAAGCATCTCATCACAAGAAAAAGGCTCGTTTTTGAAGAGGGACTAATCAAATGACACTGATGAAAAGATGTCTTTGAATCTTCATTATCTGATGTAGATGGCTGAGCTCTTGAATTTGTACTTACGAGTCACATTTTTCAATGCAATTTGTCAAACTAGAATGTGATTAATCTATCTGTCATTCTGAGTTGATATCAGGGAACTTGTCAGAGTGTACATAATGATGTATGACTTTGTCAGCTTTTGATAGTAATATTATATTTACAACTAACAAAATTTAAGCATGCATCATGTTGACCTTGAAATCAGCTTATTCTGTTCCCTTGATTTGTGAATACATGTGGCTCTTGATAAAAAGAAAATGAGCACTTTGCTGGAAAAAGAGAGCTCATTTTAGCTTTCCATGCTCATTAATTAAGAACGCTTGTTGTACATCAGCTCGTATGCTAAGAGTTTGTTGGAATTTTTTTTTTTTTTTTGCATTTTCTTGCTGCCTTTGTGTATGTATCATTTGAAAGACATAAAAGTATCTTAAAGCATCATTTAAATTTTCGAATACTACCTAACGTATCAAAATAGTATTTTACAGTTTATATCAGGCAGTCATGTGCATAAGACAAGTTTAGTACTGAAGAGAAGTGGTCAATAAATATATTTGACTTGAAAGTTGAAGGGATTTTTTTTTTTACATTGCCAGTAAAACCTGGCTAAAATCCTGTAGAATATCAAGGCAGAGGAAGGGTCTGTTCTTTCTCTGTGATAAGATTTCTACCTACTATAATGCTGGATTTTGCCAAATTAAACAAGCTTTTCTTGAAGTCTTGTGTAAGTCACCTAACTCCTTTGTGTATTGATTCCCCGTTGACACAACATTAGCTAAGAGCTGCCTCATAAACTGTTTGAAGAGCAGGAGTATTCTCAGTCTCCTTTGAAACTGAGACTTAAACCTCTTGGAAGGTATTGTGTGAATTTCCATGTTTTAGCCTTGAAAATATATTCATTTATCTGGGAGTAAGAATAGCTGTTAAACTATATGCTAAAATGTTTGTCAGTAAGTAACACTAAGGGAAAAGAACCTGCTCATACGAGTCCTAGAATTGTTTGTCATAAAATCATATAGATTGGAATAGACCTCCAGAAGTTACCCAGTCCTCTGACCTCCAGAAGTTACCTGGTCCAGCCTCCTGGTCAAGGCAGGTTTTTCAGGTCTGCTTCAGGTGAGTTTTGAGTATCTGCAAGGATGGACATTCCACATCCACTCCAGGCAACCCGCTCCAGTGTCTGGCTAACATCTTGCTGTTGTACTCTTGCTAGCCCAGCCTGTTACTCATTCCAGTGAGACAAATACTTGGAATATCCATTCATCTGTTGTGTAGCAGTACTGCGTCTCACTGGTGAAGATGGATAAATTACAGTGGGACAGTAGTGCTTGATAAATTGAGTAATGTTCCAAAAATAGGAAATAATTTTGAAAATCAGAAGCATGATTTTTATTTCTTCCAGACTTTATGTGTAAGGGATAAGAATTTTACATATCAGTGATTAAATAATTATTAGCAAGAATAAGAAACTAGACTAAGATTTTTATATGCTTTCAAATACTAATCTTTATTTATATATAACTAATTATATTAAGAAATATTTAAAGAAAGGAGTAGGGATAAATAGAATGGAAAAAAGTACTTGGAGGCTGTAAGAATATGATTGTCAGTTCATGTTCTGTGGTGTGTTGTAGTTACGGAATTGTGGCTGAATAGTTCTTCTGGCAATTTGGGGGAGGGCTGTTTAAAATAAAGACAAATGGATGTGAAATTTCTTGTGTAATTTTAGGTCTAGTAAGCAAAGGATATTGATGTTATCAATGGATCAGTAAGATGGGAGAATGTAAACATTTCATAGAATGTTTGGTGATACTGCCCTATATGGGAGAATTTGTTTGCTTAAAAAATATGATTGTAAAGAGCATGAAACAACTGAATAGATGAGGAATTCTGAAAGCTCTCCCTTCAGGACTGGTAGTTGATCATATTGTTTTCAGTAAATGAAGCTTTTTGTGGGGGCAGTAGCTGGTTTCTTATACATAAATTTATTATGTTGCTAATTTGTTGTATGACTTTATGGTGGGAGAAATGACACTTCTGACAGAGGAAATGGTTGATTCTTTGTGCTATCTTTGTATATGTGCAGATGCCAGAAAAGGAAGAATAATCTTTTGTATAAATGGCAAATTCAAGAAACAGACAATAAAAACCCCCGCAAAACCCTGAAAGTGCTTATGTAACAAGTATGATTTGCAATGAGGTGGGAGGTATTATTCTTTAATAAGGAAGCCTTTTAGGAAAGTCTTCAGAAGTCTTTGAGGTGTGGGCAGCGGTAGTTTATCTGTGGACAGATCATGCTAATAACGAAGGTAAGAATACTATTAGACACCCTCCTCCTACTCTCTCCCTCCCTGTCCACTCCCTCCCGCCTCCCCCAGTTATTTTACTGACTGAATCACTCTGTTCTTTGATGTTTTTCATTTGAAATATAGGAAAGAGTGGAGGTAATTTAAGGAAACCAGCTGAACATTAGAAAGGATGGGTGCTGGAAAATTTGTGTTATTTGTGGCTGGCAGTCTGCTTTGTAAGGACATTGACATGAGAAGAAATGATAGGGGACTCAGGTGCTCTTAAATATATAACAATTTTTAAATGTGAATAAATAGAAGCCTTAATTGCAGCTTGGTGGAATTGAGAACTAGAATGTATTTAATTATTTTATTGTATTTTTAAGTATCTGACAAAGGAAAAGTCAAAGGCAAATTATGTGAGTAGGTGCTTCTGCTACAGTTTGAGGAAATTGTTAAGCTCAGTTCTCTGGATGGGGAGTGTTTGTGATTATAAAATTGTAATGGGAGGCAATTATTTTTATGCTGGTGGGATAGATATAGGAATTCTTAATCTACTCTAGTGGTTGATACTCTGATCTTAAAGGAAACTGTTACATTGTTTATTACTCGTTAATTTTGTATATAGCTAAAACTATCATTTTGTGAGTAACTCTCAGTAGCTTTGGTCAACTGAGATTTATTTTTTATTGTTCCCCTGATGCACTTTGACAGGTGGTTAAAAAAATTATTGTTATCAAGTTTAACTTACTCTGATTAGGCCAAAGTCTACAAAGTGTGTCTCTTTAAATATGCTATTTTATGTAAGAGAAACATAGTAAAAAAAATCTTTCCAGGAATGAAAAAAAATTAAGACCTTCCTTCCAGGAACAGAAGTGCAATAATTTTGACAATCCTCTTTTTAATGCATTTAATTTTTTTTTTTAAAAGGCCAGTATCTTGTCTTCAGCTTATTGGCCAGAATGCTTTGAATTATAATACCTAGCTCTTAGATAACTCTCTGCATTTCTAAAGTATTCTATAAATATGTAGTAGTTAATCCTCTTGAAGTGTATCAATATTAAACAATGAAAAGCTTCATGAAACCCAGACATTTTCTGATGTCTCAGATTCTCAGGCCCACAAGTATTAAATCTTCTTTTGCCTTCTCAAAGTATATTCTTCCAACACTTTGGTGGAGAATATCTGTAATTAATGTGATCTTTTTAAGAATATTATAAACACATTTGTATTCTAGGGATTCATTTACCTTTGCTTATGTCTTTTACAACCAGGGGATTGCATACCTGATTCCCGTTCTTGTAAGCATAGAACTAACTGTAACTGCAACAGAATTGTGGCAGGGACTTGGAATAGTGCGTACCAAAACATTGGTTGCATGATTGAAATCATATATTTGTTCTTGTAAATCATCTGCAAGAAGTTCATTAATACATTTATGTTCTAGTGCTAAAATTCTGGTGGCCTTAAGCTCGTGGTTGCCAAGCAAGAGGGAAGGCTGACAGCTTGTGGTTCAAGTAGTTAGCTGCCATTTTCAGTAAGATTTGGAGGGTGAAAGAGAAAAGAAAGTACTATGTTAAGTAAACATTCACAGTGAAAAATCTTAGAATAAAGAAATATTTCCTAAAGAGCATTTCTAATGATGTTTCTAAAAAATTTCTGTGTCAATATATTTTTTTTGTTGTTTTGCTTAAAATAAAATTTGCATAATTTCTTTGTGTATTGCAAATAATTACCGTGTGTGGCTTCTGCTCTATGGCAGAAGCTGTCATGGTAAAATTTGCATTAAGCTGCAAACATATTTTTAATTAAACATGCTGGATATAAGAAGGAAGTATTTAAAGCGGAGATGAAAGAAAGTGTAAAACTTACCAGTCTACCACAGTATAAACATGGAGCAGATAGGAAAATATTCTTTAACAAGCTGTGCCTTTAAAAATATCATGTACATTTAACTTTTTAACCTGTGCTTCAAAAAACGACAATGTAATTATGTATAATATTGAGAGAGAAAACTTCAACTATCTGTCAGTGATTATTTGGCAGCATGAATGAAGAATCCTTTCACATTTCACTTTATCATATTCTTGAAAAGATCAGGCAGGCATGGCTAGGAAGACCTTTAAAATGGTGTAGGGAAATTGTGCACCTGATAAACCAAGCTGTTATTCTTGTGTGAGGTAAGAGTGGTAGGTGATACTGGTTATTTTACTGGTCTACAACATGCTTACTCTATGTAGAGTTGGCAATAACAAGGTAGGATTCTTTACACCATTGCAGTAATGCTTGAAATTGTGGCATACTTTGAATGTATAATGTGTTTATAATCAAATCCTTTCTTTAGTGGCAAAGTTGACTGGTCAAAAATTAGGGAAACCTGATTTAACACTGTGCATGTAACCTTTCTTGGCCTTATTGACTATGATACAGTATTTAAATGAAAAGGTAATATTTTTCATTTTTTATTTTGGAACTTCATAGTATTAATTCATTTTCATTTTACAGGTGTTGCTTGTATTAGTGGGAATTTAGCCAATATTTTCTTTTCACTTATTTTTCAAATTGTGACCAATGGCAGTGTTTTACTATTTGCTCCCCTGTTCATATGCTTTTCTGAAGGCAGAACTTTTTCGTCTCCTGTTCACTCACAGTTGTTGTTGCTTCACAAATAGTAACTGACTAATTTAAAAACATTACTGTTGATCTAAGGAGAAAGTGGGGAGAGGGTTAAATCTCAAGGATCCAGCAGTCAGAGTGACCAGGTTGGGAGCAATCAGGACAAAATTTTCAGCTTCACTGCTCTAGCAATTTGGAAAAGAAAGGATGAAAAGTCTTCTGCTGAAGGATGGGGATAAAGATTTTAAATTTTCCAACTTGTTCTGTCTTAATGAGTGGTGTTTTTTTTCTCCTTGTGATTTTAATGATTTAGTATTCTAAAGGGAGCATAATGAAAAACAGAAAGAGGTAGATGTGTCCCAGCTTATTAATATTCAGGAGAAGTCTTTTTTTCAGATGATCTTCAATAAAATAAGGAAATGTTAACACTGTAAAAGCACCAAGAGCCAACGGTTGTGTATTGTTAATACGCTAGGATTCTGTGGTTCATAAATAGGTCCAGGAAGGAATCGAGGATTTCATTCAGTTTTTATTTCATACTCATGCCAGGAGCATTTTGTGAGATCGAATGCTTAGCAAAGAGGCGATAGTTGCTGTTGTAAAGAACTGTTTTATTTCTGTGTCAGTTTAGGGGGAAATAGATTAAATCTTGGTTCACTGTTGTAGCAGGTTTTGACTGAATGTTTACTAGATGGTTTAAAATAGTAATATGATCTAACTTACTGCCAGAATGATAAATTATGTTATTTTGTGACAAAGGTATATGAATTTGGTTTTTTTTTAGGAAAATAATAGTCTAAGACAATGGATTGAATTTCCTTATCTTCTTGTCTTCACTTAAGATTTTGATTGCATCAGACAATAGACTATCAGATAAATAATTGAGATAAATCCTATTTGCTGTGTAACTCAAAAATTCGAAATACTTGTTTGTCTCAGAATATTTAGAAACAAATGATTTGGTGTGTGTTATTCTATAATCTTGCTGTTCTAATTCTTGAGGAAAAAACCCTTTAATTTTCTAGAGGCAGAAATACACATCCCTGAAATGGTGTGTCACTGTTTTTTCCATTTGTAAAACCACTTTCAACATTAAGTTTTAGAAGCAGAACTATACTAAGAAATAGCTGTTTTCTCTTTAGAAATGTCATAGAGGGAGTCGACTTCAGAGAATGCATACATGGATACCTTAATAACAGTTCTTGAGTTGTTCTCCCCAATGGATTTTGGCAGTGAAGTTCCACATCAGCTTAAATGTATTTGATGTTTATGGTTCCAAAGCAATGCCTTAGACAGAAAATTACTCTTAAATTCATACACATAAGAATGTGAGAGAATGATACAGTCCAGGACAAAAACTCAGATTTTGATAGGGTCTTCCAGAAATGCAGGGTATTTCTTTGACAAGAGCTGTAGTTGAAGATACGCTGATGATGATGATGATGGTAAGTTGATGATTATACTTGATGAGATAAAAATTTGTGACAGGTGTTACGGAACTGCATGCTTTGAGTTACCTATGGCAACATGTATAAAGTTCAGTATTAGCACGCTTACAGATATTTGCTGTAATGATTCAAAAGTATTTTCCCTATTAGAGCTTCATTTTGCCATGGACGTAACTCTTCAAACCCTCCCGTCATCTGTCAAGGTTCGAGCAAACAAATTTTGACACAAATCAGAAAACTGTGACAGTTGAGTGACAAGCTGTCAAAGGTTCCAGATCAATTGTACCATTTATTGCCTTAACCTCTGCTAAGCAGGTAAATATCGGGAAAACCCCTGAAACTAATCATTACAAATACTGCAGAAGTTTAAGTAATAAAGGAGTAATAGATATGGAGGATCTAAATTTTTATTTCAGGACTAGAAAAAACATTGCAGCGATGCTTTTGGTAGGAACCATCAATGCTAAATAACATTTCATGTCTTAAGCATGCTGAGTATTTTCAGATTGTAGTAGAAACATGAGTTAAATTTTAAGGTCTAAAGAAAAGCATGGAAACTGAAATGTCAGTAGGCATTTTCATACAGAATCACAGAATGGTTGGGATTGGAAGGGACCTCTGGAAAAAACTAGTCCAACCTTCTTCCTAAAGCAGGTTCACCTAGAACAGGTTGCACAGGATCTCATCCAGGTGGGTTTTCAACATCTCCAGAGAAGGAGACTCCGCAACCTCTCTGGGCAGCCTGTTTCAATGCTCTGCCACTCTCAAAGTAAAGAATATTTTCCTCCTATTCATATTGAACTTGCTGTGTTTCAGTTTGTGCCTGCTGCCCCTTGATGCTGTCCAGAGCACAAGTGAAGAGTCTGGCCTCATCCTCTTGATACCTGCTGTTAAGATATCCTTTCCTCCAGTCCGCTCATTGTCTTTGTAGCCTCTGCTGGACCATTTCCAGTAGCTCCTTGTCTTTCTTGAACTGGAGAGTCCAGAACTGAACACAGCACTCCAGATGTGCCTCACCAGGGCTGAGTAGAAGGGCAGGATCCCCTCCCTTGACCTGCTGGCAATGCTCTTCCTGAAGCACCCCAGGATCCTTTCTTGGCCCCCAGGGCACTCATGGTCTGCTTGTTGTCCACTAGGACCTCCAAGTCCTTCTCCTCAGAGCTGCTTTCCAGCATGTCAACCCCTCACCTGTACTGGTGCATGGGGTTGCTCCTCCCTCAGTGCAGGAGCTGGCTCCTGCCTTAGCCAAACTTCACTGGGTTCCTCTCTGCCCAACTTTGCAGCCAGGTTTCACTGAGTGGCAGCACAGCCCTCTGGGGTATCAGCCACTCCTCCCAGCTTTGTATCATCAGCAGACTTGCTGGGAGTACACTCTGTCCCTTCATCCATGTTATTGATGAATAAGTAAGACTGGACTCGGTACTGACGCCTGGGGAACATTCGGTACAAGCCTCCAAAGTAACTTCTTCAATGCAGCCAGTATCGGACTGAGCTTTGCATCTATGGCTGAACGGTGTTGGTAACACACCAGTATTTTGGCTGCTCTTGGAGAAGTGCTTGTGCAGGGTCAAGGCTTTATGTCCAACCCCATCCCTTCCAGAGATCTGTAAGCTGAGGGCTGGCTAGAGGTTGGGAGAGGACAGAGTTGGGGAAGGTGGCAAAACTGACCAAAAGTATTTTTCCATACCACATCCTCAGCAATAAAGATGAGGGTAAGAGGGAGACTACAGGGAGACTTGTAATTACAGAATTTGTGTTCCCAAGCAACTTCTACACATACTGTGGCTCTAACATATTTCTTGGTGTTGCCTGTCAATGAGAGTTACTGGAAGAACTCTTTTTGCTTTGCTTTGCATGGGGACCTTTTGATTGTTCTTCAGCTGTCTTTATCTTGACCCAGAAGCTTTTCCACCTTGTTTTCTCTCCCTGTCCTACTGAGGAGGAGGAAATACAGTGTCTACGTGGGCATCTGGTAGCAGCCAAAGTCAGTGCACCACATCTCTGTAAAATTTCAAAATGTACAGTTGCTGAATAGAATACTTACAGGAGGCACTATGCTGACGCTGGACTTAACTGCAGAAAATACTCAGCAGATTTTTGAGGAGCAGAAGGTAGCGTCTGCTTGAGAAATGGTCTAGCATGTTAGATCAATGTAGACCAGGTCCCCTCTTTTCTTATGTTGGTACTCACTCAGTTGATATTTTTTTTACCACCCCGCCCAAGCAACCTTTGCCACCAGCCTACCTACAAATGTAGTCGTAGCTTTTTATTTTCACTAGGACTTCAGAGTCTGTGATTGCATATCTGTAGAAACCAACATGTTCAGAATTGCACCTACTGCTCTGCCTTTTAGCGTTGGCCTATCACTTCTTCCTCATTCTGTGATCGTTATGTAAGGTAACTAAGTATTGCATGAAAAATAAAAAACAAGACTAATTCCGTGGCTGAAACAAATGTCTTTAATTCTCAGCAAGCCAGTTCATTATTGGTGGACTTGTGAAAGTCACTTTTCTGTGAAGTTTGAAGCCTATAGGTATTTTCTTTTAAAAAGAATAAATAAAATTTTGACCTATTTGGTAATTCAAATTCTCCTCCTTCTGAAGAATAGAATCATTAGATTTTGAGTTATCCCAGTAAAAAATGATTAAATGTCTTCAGTTAAATTTAGAAGCTCAGTCAGACTAATGAATTAAGTCTTTTCTCAGTGCTTAATTTTTCTGTTTTTCCTTGGAGATGATACTATCATTATGAAGTTGAGCTGAAATATCTGATAGTATTTATTATTTCTATACCATTTTGAAAAATGTGGGAAGAACTGAGGTCTTAACGTATGACTGTCCAGTGTATATGTCCCCCAGTTTTCTTTGTTCTGCTCTATATTTTAAGGAGAAGCAGCTGCTCAAGATTCAGTAGTTCAGTCTATAGAACTGCAAATGTATGATTTTTGTTCTGCAGGGAAGAAATGAAACAGTGTGGTGAAAGTATAAACCTTGGAAATTGTTTTAAATTATTGAAATTTGGATGTCAGTAAGAAAAATTTCTTCATTCTTGGGTCACTATAAAATAGATACTCAATGGCTACAATTTTTTTATCCTGTCTTGAATCAGATGCACATTTGGATTTGGAGAAAAATGTTTCTAGAGTAAATGTGCTTTTTTTTTTTTTTTTTTTTTTTTTAGAATTCAAGCAGTCTGAATTTAGAAAGCTAGGAGTTTAGCTTTGCATATTTGTAATTAGCTTTGTTTGGGATAAGATGCTGTAACAATCATAGATTATCTTTAATGTTAGCAGAAAAACAAGGGATTGAGAAAACATGCAGCACTATCAGTGTCTTGGAAATATTTTTTGCATTTTTATTTATGGTGCTCTCCAGAAAATCACAAATATCATTTCTGCATTGTATATTTGAACCTGATGTGCAGAAAAATTTCATCTGCGTCTTCCAAATCTCAAGATTGTTAGAAGAATAAAGATATAGCTTGAGTTCTTGAGTGTGCTTGACTAAATGTGCTTATTTCCAGTTATCCATTCATAAAAGATGCTTATTGAGGTCTTAAAAAAATCTTTATAAATGTTGACATTCTACAGTAACCTTCCACCCCTAATTTTACCTTAGTAAAGTTAGTTATCTTTTGCTACTCTTTCTCTTTTGTTTTGGGTCATGCGACTGAATTTTCTGGGCTAAAAGCAGTAGGGTGTTTATGGGCATGGAGTCCCTCTGCTGGTTGTGGTTCCATTTAGCTAACTGGCTTCCAGATGGTGTCTGTTTATATTTGAGTGTACTGTCAGCAAGAGATGCAACAGCCTGCATTTATTTTTCATTGTCTAATACAAAAAGTCAGAAAACAACAAACAACCTACACCCCCCGCCACCCCCAGTACCTTCCGTTTATATTCAGACTACCTTGTTTTTTTTATTTAATGTTTCTAATAATGGATATTGTCAGATGTAAGTATTATTTTTGAAACTTCATTTGTCTTTTATTAAACTTGAGGGTACCAGGAAACGTAATATCCAGACCATGAGCTTGAAAGCATTTCCCTTTCTTGAACAGCTATGGCATCTGTGTTAGAGATGTATGTATTTCCTCTCTTAAAGAGAAACAAGGAAGTAAATGACTAGTGCAGAGTCTTTGGGTGCTCCAAAAATGTCTCAACATACCTATAGTACAGCATGGAGTAAGTCCAAGCTGACATTTGGTTGTGTCAAAAAAAAAAAAAAAAAAAAAGGGGGCATTAAAAATCTGTGTTGTTCTGTAAAATGGCAAAGAAATTTGTAGCCTCCCCCTGCTGCTGACATTTTAGAACTGCATCAAAGTCTTAATCTGTATCAATGGCTAATGAATAGGTAGTGTAGGTTTTTTGTTGTATGTTCATCTCAGACTGTTAATACAACAAAAATAGATCTTGTAAGTAACATTTTTAATTTGAAAACTTTGGTAGTTTTAATAAGAATAGATACAGATTTTAAATCAGAAACTATAGTTTTTAAGGAAGATGTGGGGTTTATAATTCTTACTGCATGCTTTCTGTTCTCATATGTGACCATAAGTGAGTTTTTTTCCTTCTAAATTTAAAGTTAAAATATTTCATTTACTAAAAATAAAAATTCAGAGATATTGCAGTCATTATATTATAGTAATGCTTTGGAAACAAGTTTAAAGAAGTACGTTAATAATGAGTACATTTACTTATTTATTTGGAGTTCTGAAGTATGAATATAACATGTTTTTCTGGTTTAGACTTTATATTTACAGAAGAAGCACTTTACTTCCCATGAGTATAAAGCTGTTTCAAGAGTTTGAATTTGTGTTCATCTGCATTTGAAGGGGAGTTATCTTTAATCTTGATGTCCAGCAATTTTGTGTAAGCATAGGAAGTTGTAGTTTATGAGCAAGAATTGCACTGTGTACTACTTGTATGTGACTTCGGGGCAGGAGAGGACAATCTATTTTTAATTTAGAAGTGGTGTTTTATAAATCCAAGTTTCATGTCATAAATACATCTTATTCATAATGAATTTAGAATAACAAACCCTTTTGAATGTTAGGGTTGTTTTAAAAAGAGTTTTCATGAACAGCGAAAGCGAAGGAACACTGAAAATAAGGACAGAAAAGAATGAAGGTGTTTAAAGGAGATGCACTTCAGAATCATTATTTATGTCTATTATGTGTTTATTTTATATTTTAGAAACATTTTGCATTTATTATATACTTATTTTATATTCGTGCTATGAAATCCAAGACAATCTGGTATAGATTTCTGTTTCTAAACCTAATAGTACTGGGTGCATATTTCCAGTAGTCTGTTAATTGAACTCTTGTTATTTAATTTTGTAAAGAAAGGCTTTTAGATTATATGTATGCTAGCTTTCTTTGAATCTCTGTTTGTTGCATACAAGGGGGAAAACATTGCGGGTTATTTTTTTTAAGTTTGATCTATTTAGGAAGATCTCTAACCAAAATTTCAACATTAGTTGGGTTTTTTTATGTGGTGTGAAGTTTTTACACTTTACACTAAGGGAATTCTATTTTAAAGTGGGAGCCAGAAGAAAATAGTTTTCATGTTATAGAAAAATTGTTATGGTCTCTGGTTACTGACACCTTGACCAGGATGATGTCACTGGCTGCATGGAACATAGCAAAGGAGATAGGAGAGCAGGAAATATTCTCTGGAAGTATGGTAGTCCTGGGAGAGAACTTCACAGTGAGATACAACTAAAGTGGGATATATAGACTGTCAGTGATATGTAAGAGCTGATATGGAGCATGTAGGAGATTTAACTAATGTTGTACTGCTGAGTGAAAAAACTTTCAATATGAGCACCTGTCAGTAAAAGGGGCTACTGTGTGTTGCAAATCAAAATAAAAATTGAAGGACAAAAATCCCCAAATCAGCTGTAAAACACACCCACACACCTCCTAGTGTGCACAACTTCAGGAAACAAAGTAAAACGAAACAACTTATTGAAAAGAGCGTAACGTGCACAGTAAGAAAAATTAAATCCACATAGTCAGTGAAACATACTTAAGGAAAAAGAGGAAACATACAATTAAAAAGATTTCAAAATGTGGCAAAAGGTTAACAAGCAAGGTTAAACAAGTCAGTGAGATACATCATTGGAGGCAAGAATGCATCTGTTACATGATGAAATTTCAGTCAGATGAAGGAATCAGCACCATAAAACAAATGCAACATTAGTTATTTTGCATGTTTGTTTTTTTGGTTTAATGTTTCTATACATGATGCAGGGAATTATAGGATTGTAAGCCATTTAAATGCACTGGACAAAGTAGCTGAAAAAATAAGAGAGAGCAGAATTTGTGGACACTTGAGTAAGACCTGTTTGGAAAGAGTTTTTAAAGGTAGAATTACTTTGAAAGGATTAACAAACAGAAAAACACCCTTTTTGATTGATGAAGTCCATTTGGAATTCTAATTTTTTTTTTTTCAGGCATTAAAATGTTCTCAGGAGACTAAGCATTAGTAGGATAAGAGATAATATTTCTGAATGACGAAAAACTACCTTAAAGCGTAGTAAGCTAGTGATAGTGGATTGTAAGTTAAGTTTAAAATGTGAAGTGACAGAAACACTTTTCTATAACTTCCAAGTCATGTTGTTTTAGAAAGCAAAAATTATTTCACTTTTTTTTCTCCTATCATCCATGTTAAGTATAGTATAGAGGCCTTAATAGTTGGAATTTATTTAATTGAAGAGACCAGAAAATTATCTTTTTGCTTTGTATGCAGTTAAAGTTGTTGATTCATTATCACATTTATCTAAAGAGGAAGAGCATTGCATTACTTCTATGTAAACAAGAAAGTAATTTTTGTGCTTTTGTATTATAATAGTGATTTTAGCTAATCATGTGTGGAATAATTTTGTTATTAGTGATTCTGCTCTTTAATATGCTATTGTATATTTAAGGTTAGTTTTATTTAATGCTTTTTAGTGTTTCTTTCCTTTTGTGTTCAGAGATCATCTCAAGGCATATTGGAAAAGAATTTAGTCTATTTTATTCAAGTTTAGTTAATGAAATTATTTAGTGTATTTTTTATAGTAGTTGAACAATGAAGTAAGTTTAACTGGAGGCATTACTTAGAAGCTGCAACAAAAAAATACTTGTCACTGTTTAATGCCTTCAACTTCTATGTATCAGATTTTTAGCCCTAATTTTTCAAATGTCTTTTTATTTTAGCTATTTTAAACAAAATGTAGCAACATGTACATATGGTAATATACATGAAGTTATTTTATTTAAATTATAGCCAGGAGTGTTACAGTAGATTTTTTTATTATGAAATAGTTAAAAATACAGGTGTTTTATTTGCCGAAATATATACTGTCTTCAAATATACACTGAAATTATTAAGAGCATTTGGGGTTGATGTGTTTTCTTAATTAGTAAGCCTCTCACATTATTAGTATTTCTAGTAATAACCTTAATTTTTTTCACTTTAGGAAAATACTTGGCAACAGTGTAGCAACAGCAGTTTAGGCACTTTTATTGTAAGAAAATCATAGAATTATAGAATGGTTGGAGTTAGAAGGGACCTTTCAGTGTGGTCTAAACCAACCTCTCTGCCATGGGCAGGGACATCTTCCACTGGAGAAGGTTGGTCAGAGCCACATCCAGCCTGAGTCTGAATGTTTCCAGGGATGGGACATCTCTCTGAGTAACCTGTTCCAGTGTTTCACCAGCCTCATTGCAAAAATGTCTTCCTTACAGCTACTTTCAATCTACCCTCTCACAGTTCAAATCCATTACCCCATGTGCTACTGGGCCCCGGTAAAAAGTCCTTCCTCATCTTTCTTATAAACCTCCTGTAAGTATTGAAACAATGCAGGTGGAGAGGCAGAAAGAAACACCACACCAAAGAAACCCCAAAAAACCCCCAACTCCTACCCCCACAACCCAACCCAACCCACCCACCCCCCCAAATAAACCAAGCAAAAATGCTTATTTCTTAATTTTTGTATTTTTCACGTGGGAGGAGTTTGTGTTCAAAACAGGAATAGGTGCGAAAGTTAGTGCAAAATATCAATGCTTATTTTGGGTTAAAAACCGTTTTTTTTCCCCCAGGAACAATTTAGCACTTGAGAAGAGGCTTTAAATTAAGTTTATCTGAATCCAGCAGCTTTTCATGTATCTGTGATGCGCTCTTGTGTTGTCCAGGAAAATTACATACTAGTGAATATTTTGGAAGAAAATGCCGGTTTATCGTATAAACTCCTACAGCTGATTTTAAAAACAAGAGGAAAAAATTGTGCCTTTTTTTTTTTCAGAAGAAAAATTTGTTGTTATTCCTAGTTCCTTGCTGTTGTTAATGATGAGGCGAAAGTAGTTCAGTCCTTCCCTGGGGCTGTATCATGTCTTTTTGTGTAAGTTTTGCAAGTAAGAAGACAGGTCTGTGTTCTTTCACCTTGTATCTGCAGCAGTGAAAGAAGATATGATTGATCTGTTTACAACAGTGTGTCTTTCAGAATTGGAAGGTTTTTCTGTTTTTGTCAAAGGCATTTATTTGGGTATCCATTGAAATCTAGTTACAAGAGCAGAAATTATCACTGATGTTGATGAATCCCAGTAATCAGAAGATTATTTTCAGTTTTCTGAACAATATGAGTGCACAGTTTAGCAGGCACAGCACAATATGGTCTTGTTTAGATAATTTCAGTGAAGTCCTAATTTTTTAATTACTTGTGCCTTTGAGCTTCAGATTTTTTAGCAATACCAGTTATCTGCAAACACTTGAAAGTTGTAAATGTAGAGGGACTTAGTGACTTAAGCTTCTACAAAGCAACACAACTAGCACAAAATGCACAAAAGCTAAGTGACTTTATCTTTGAAAATGTCGAGCAAACCTGCAGCGATGTACTTAGCAAATGTGTTTCTACTCAGTTACTTTAGCATAACCGTATTACTTAGAAACTTTAGGTGAATTGTTTGATTTTTGTTTTTGCCTGTGCTTTACCTTGTATCTGCCCGCTGACATTTGTAGCACCATTCTGCACAGAATGCATGGACCCAGCAGGTTCCTTTAAATTGTGATCCCAATAGAAACAGTGGGATCCTTTGAGGAACTTGCTTTGGAAAATTAATACAGAGTTAAACATCTCTCATGCCGCATGCTAGCTTGTCTGAAAATATGTATATTCCCTGAATAATGTGTGTGTGGGTATATATATCTATATATCTATATGTGTGTGTATATATATATATATGATGTAGTTTATAATATAGTGTATATATTATATTTTTATAAGTTAAGATACTGTTATGTGGTAGCACAAAAGAGTTTCTTAACCTGTGGTTTTGTGTATAGGTTTATATAAAGCTTTTCAATGCTATAGATAGTTTCACCTAACACAGGTATTCAGAAGTGCTAAAGGGGAGAGAGATAAGATGTATTGAAAAGCAAGTGAAAAATTACTAGTACCTTTTTAATAGTGGGTTTGTTCATAATTTTATGGGCAACTCAGCTTTCTTCTGTAGTTCAGCTTCTGAAGTTACTGCTTTAACCTTTAGAGGAGCCTAATTGAAGTATGTGAAATTATAGTTAAAAATATTAATGAATAGGATACTGTGATTTGAATTGAAAGGTCTAAAGCTTAAGTAGTCCTTCAGTGGTAAAAACAAAGGAGTGGAATTGAGGAGATTGCAGTCTTTCATGACATTGCTTTGCATCAGTATGTAATCCGAAGCTCTTAAATCTGTGTCTGTGTAATGGAATAATACTGTACTTTTAGTAAAAACCGTGGAGTTTGGCTAGTGAATATCAAAGCTACGTAATACGGTTTTAGCAGTATGAGCCTATAATTATGACTTACATGAAATACCCTTGTATATTACAATCCAAAAGTCTGTGTCAGGGCACAGATTTGAACCTAAACTTCCTGGGCCCCAAGGTGATGAGAAGCAGTAACATAGAAGTAGTCACTATTGGGAAGTCTGCATCTAGTTGCCATCTTCAGATCCATTATATAATAATCTTTACCTTGCTCCTACCTAAAACACAGTTTACTGGGTTCTTTTTAGGGTTTGGGTTTTTTTTAATTTGCTCATTTCTTGGTGCAGTGTGTGTCTGTGGTGAGATGCTGGCAATGGGGTAGCACCTCTGGTAAAGCATATTCTTAGAAAAGCATAAAGCTACTGCACGGCAGAACATGAGAGGGGAGTGAGAACAAAGTGTGAGAAACAGCACTGCAGACCCCGAGGTCAGTGAAGGACGACGGCAAGGGGGTGTTCCACATGCTGGAGCAGAGATTCCCCTGCACACCATGTTGAAGACCACTGTGGAGCTCATTTCCACATGGCACCCTGTGGAGATGCCCAGCAGGACGCTGCAGCCATGGAGAGCACATGCCAGAGCAAGCTCCTGGAACCGCGGCCTCTGGAGGGGAACCCACAGGTTTTCCAGCAGGAACTGTGGCTGTGGAGCAGTCTTTTCCTGAAAGACCACATTTGGTGGAATGGAGCCATGTGGGAGATGTTCATCAAGGACCGTATCCAGTAGGAGGGATGCCACACTGGATGGAGAAGAGTGTGAGGGTGGAGTAGTAGCATAAGGGAGCTGTTATGGACTAACCTCAACCCTCATTCCCCATTCTTCTGCTTCCCTCAGAGGGGAGAGGAGGTGGAAGAGTTGAGTCTGTTTATCGTGACAGTAATTGTGGTTGTCTCCTTAACTTGACTGATGAGCTTTTCTGTGTAGTGTTGCCCTTGTCTTGCTGAGGAGAGGGTGTGGGAGAGTGGCTGGGTGCATGTCTGACAGCCATCCAAAGTCAGCGCAGCACCATCGTTTTTGCCTGGAGCCGTGTCTGTAGCAGGTACGAACCAGTAATTCCCATGCCTGAACCTCTTCAAATTTCAGTTCCTGTTGGAGGCTGCCTTCTTTTGGGCTCATTTTTTATTAAACAAACTTGATCTGCAGAGAAATTTCCTGGAAATTCTCTCAACTTTGCCTGTGTGAATTTTTGAGGAGAGCTCCTTTTAGATCCTTTGGATCTGTGACATTCAGGAACCTGGCTGTCAAATGAGAAAGCTTCCTGATCCAATGTAGAAGATTTACTGTTCCATGTAGAGATACAGTTGCTTCCTGAGTACTCTATCCTGAAGTAAGCTGTCAGCATGGCCTGATTATCTGTGTTCCCATATGAATTAAGATGTGCTGTTTTCAGAGACTGAAAGTAGTACAGACATTTTTATCATGCCTGTGAGCCAAAAGAGTAAATGCTCTGAATATTTTCTGGCTCCTTTCAAAGCCCTGCTAGTTATCTTTGCATCATGCATTCCACCTGAACTCAGTGTGAGGGAAACACAGGTCAGGCACACTTGAGTAGCTCAGCAGGACAGACTGTGATCACGTATGTTGAGGAGATACATGTTGGTTACAACTTTATTATTTTTTTCACTTTCTTTTTTATCCATTGGATCAACCACAAATCACCTGCACTGGGTCCTTTTCAGAATCTGTAGGATTTTGTATCTGTTCTGGGTGCTGGGTGCTTGTGAACTAGGTTTGAAGTTATTTTCCTGTTACTTAGAATTATGTTCTCTGCTAATGCTCTGTCATGGCACAGTATAAGCAGAAAGATTACAAATACTTTTTTTTATAATTCAGTATTTTATTCTTTCACATTATTGATCCATAAACACTTTAAGTCTATTGTGAAATCACTGTTGAAAGACTGAGGAACAAATTAAGAAACTGCACTTACAGAAGCCATCATTATAATGACAGGCAATTTAGTTTGAGGTAACTGGAGCAGTGAAGAATGCAATCCATCATATCAGCAAGTATCTTTACAAATTTTATTAGTCTGACAAATGTTATAGAGACCATCAAGGTCATTTCATAGTGAAGATAGGATATTGTTTTCATATTCTTACAGCAACAAGAGTGGTTTGAGTAAACTGCATGTCCAGTTCCCTAGGGTTCTTGTAGTGCAGTGATGCAGTGAGACAGGAAATAAAAACAGCTGCAAAATGAGACCTTTTCCTATTTGTGTAGGACACATTTTCAGGCTAACAATTCTAACGTTGTGGGAAATAGCTCTTTTAGTGACAGTCACTGTCAAGTATTAAGGTTTCCTGTCTTTTCAGTCCCTGCTAAATGACTTTACTCCACTAAAACACATTCCATGGGCCTTGGGTTAAGTGTGTTTGTGCAGGGCACTTACTGGATCCATTTCTTACAAGAACATTACCACCATAGTTCATAACAGTTGGTAGAAGAGTGCATCCCTTAGTTAAGATCTCATGAAATAAAAAACTTCAGTTGAAAACACAAGTTTATTAATATGGATGCAATTCTGATTTTCCTAATGTAAATTTTTCAATGTATAGCAAGGATGTGGAAGGTTTTTTCCTTCAAAAAGCAGTTTTTTTCTTATTACACTCCCTTGGAAACCATTACCTGATAAGCTTTTCATGTTGTATATATTTTGGGGAGATACCAAATTTTGTATTTCCCCAGCTATCCATTTTTATTTTTGAAACAATTAGCATATATGTCTATAGTCTGATTGCTGGATGAGAGTTCCAGCCTGGTGGGTGCAGTTGGTTTTGTAGGGTTTTTGTGTGATTTGGTTTTGGTTTGTTTGTTTGTTTGTTGAGTTTACTTTTGCTTTTATATTTGAGACTGATCTACTTTCTCGTTGGATTTCTCACTGTGGTCTAGAGGAATATTTGACAGTTTAAGTCATTAAGAAGAGTAAAGAAAAGTAAAAACCGCTAAGCAAATTTGCTGGCAGCCATGACTACAGTTATGTTTTTCTCATTAAACCTTGATGTTCCTGAAGTCTGTGAGACTTAGCTAATTATTCTAACTAGTGTAAGGAATATATGGAAACATACAGAAGAGAGACCCATTGTGTCAGGAAGTCCCATTACTTGCTTCTGTAGCTAATCTCATGATTTAGAGCTGCTTTTATCTGTTTCAATCCAATAAGTAGCTTGCTTACACATTTAATACTAGGAAGTTGAATTGCTGTGTAATTTGAAACTTTATTTGAATTTCAAATCTTTGTTACAAGTCTTTCCACACAAGACTTGTAGTTATAATTATGCTTAAGTAATAGTTTTTCCTTGTGTTGTCACTTCCTAGTGTATCTCAGGTGAGAGATCAGTTCTTTGATAAACACTGTGCTCTCATTTGCTTTAATTCTGTGATTTTGGTGCCTCTTTCCTACGTTTGTCTGTTGCAAAGATGAGTGAACAGAATTGCAAAGAGCTTTTACATATTTTTACTGAATGCATTGTGGAATTGTGTTCCTTCTCGCTTCTAGGAAGACTTTACCTGATACATTATACGGCAGTTATTATCATCTGTGTTGATTATACTCCCAACTTCACCAGTAAAGTGCATTGTATTCTGCTTTTTGGGGATCGCATGTCCCTCTTGATAAAACTGTGTAAAATACCTATTTCAAGACTGTCATACAAAATCTGTTTGTAACTGTTCACTCCACCCAGCTCAACTATTCTCCTTTCAGTCTAGTTCTTTGCTATCTCCATCATAGCTGTTTTTTATTTTCTGACCTTAGATTCCTGTATTTAGTTTCCGCCTTCCTCAGTTTAACAATTCTTTTGTTGATATTCCATGAAAGGCATTAGTCATATAAATAGTTGATACCGTATATTCTTCATCCATGAAAACCCTTCCAAAAAGTTGTAAAAAATACAGATGCTAAGTAGACCATGGCCTACTTTAGATAAATGTGTGCTTCAGGTTTTTCATTTGCTTCTGCATCCTTTTACTCTCCTTAAAATGCATTCTGGTAATTGTTGGAATAATTTATACTAAGGAGGTCAGGAGAAGAGGGATTGAGTTAATGAGAACCAAACACTGGCTCTGCAAGTCTCATTTCAAGGTAATGAGACAAAGACAGCTAAGAGTCTAACTATCCAAGGATAAAGGAGCAAGGTAGGGGTGACTTTTATCATTGTCCAGCTGGTCATTCTGTTTGTTTCTGAAGAAAGAGGCTGCCAAGGAGAGCCTAAAGAAGCCTGAGGCCTTATTTATATTCTGCTGATTCTGTAGATGTTATGAGGATGGGAGAGTGAGTTGGGGATGGAGAAAGACAAGATGGAGAATCAAAAATACATTTCTAACACCTTTCCAGATATTACATTAGGGATAGGAATAACATAATTTTTCTTCTGTTTATACTTCCGTGTAGGGAGAACTTCATTCTTGCAGTCTCTGTCTCTCTCCCGTGTCCCCAAACAAAAAGAAAATAAAAATTGCTGATGCAGTACAACTGGAAGTCATTAAACAGTGTACTTGGGCACTATTGACAATAATTTGAGAGCTGACCTAATTGATTGCTTTGCCAGAAGCTGGAAATGTTGAAGATGCATTGATTATGCAGAGCATTGTATATTGTATAGTTTGCTGTTTTCACAAAATTGCAGCTGATTTGTGAAGGAATTCATCAGAAAGTTTAGGAGGCAGGGAATAGTTCATGTGTTTTTCAGTGAAGTAATGACTCATCTTCCCTTATTGATTTATATAGCTTGTTTTACAGCTCTGGCATAAAAAAAATTGTTTCCTGCTTGTAATTGTCATATTTTACCATCATAGAAGGGTGGACTGAAGGGTGTTACATTGGGAAAAATTAGAACGATCAGGAAAAAAAAGGCATTATTTCTTTTTTTAAAATCTTGTCCACCACCTCGACTCAAAAAAATTACTTAATATGTCTGCGGTTTTATATGTCTATTCACAATTGGGTTTATTGTTTAAAGGTGTGATGGTTTTAGGGTGGACTTGGGGTTTGTTTAGTTGAGTTTTCCGGGTTTTTAAAACATTTGAATTTCTTAAACCAAAATGAGAGTTTGTTATAATACCATGTACTAATTTTGTCTGGGTTAGAGTGAAATTCACAGTAGCTGGCATGGGGCTGTCTTTGGTTTTGTGCTGGAAACAGTGTTGATAACACAGGGGTGTTATTGCTGGGCAGGGCTTGCACTGAGCCAAGGCCTTTTCTGCTCCTCACCCCACCAGTGAGCAGGCTGGGGGTGTACAGGGAGTGGGGAGGGGACACAGATGGGACAGGTAACCCCAAGTGACCAAAGGGAAATTCCAGGCCATATGGCATCATGCTCTGCAAGAAAACTCAGATGGGTAAAGGTGGTTGGCCAGACCGCCAGTGTTTGGGGACTTGCTGGTTTAGTTACTTGTGAGCAATTGGTTTGGGTTTCTTTGCAAAATTTGTTTTTCTTAGTTTTGATTTTACTATTTTTTTTCTTTTTTTTTTTTTTAAGACTCAACTTCCTTTACTTAGCTCAGAAGTTTCTCACTTTTAACCATTCTGATTCTGTCCCCTGTCCCACAGTGTGAAGGATTCAGTGAGTGGCTGTGTGTTGTGTAGCTGCCTACTGGGATTTTAAACCAACACATACTAACATACTGATTTAAGCAAAGTTGAAGACGTTTCATAATTTTTTTTCTTTTTACCTGCTTGCTTGCTGCTTACTTTTTGGGTTGGTTTGGTTTTTTTTTCCTTTCCTTTTCCATGGTGACCTAGAGATTTGCAGCAGTTGTGATCTTTGCTTTCTGAATGTGCTGAGCGCTGGGAAGAGCAAGCAGGTGTTCATTTTTCTTTTTTTAAATCTAAATTGCTGAACTTCAGCACCCTCTTGTGCTGGTCCTGCCATTATCACACAGTAGGCAGGGCTTCACACAAGTCTGGCAGCCACTGGGTTCTGCACTGGGGTTAATCAGGATTGCAGCCTGCTTCCAATCATAACTAACACAGCAGTTCCACTTGGATTTCTCATTAGCAAGATGCTGTTCTGAAATGCATGTATGCACTGATAGATTGACGTAATCTGAACAGGTATGCCTTTAGACAACATGTTAGGATAAAAAATATCAAATCTAACTCATGATCACATTCATACCATCATCACCTAGTTTCTTCTAATACCATTTGTAATGTCTCAGCCATGATTTTCTGGGCCTGTTTCAGGTTATGCCTTGATATGATGACAGAGAGCAATGTGCTGGATTTCTAGTTTCTGTATCTGTGTGCATATGTTGAAGCTGTAGATTCTCACTCCTTTGTTTTCTTCCATGCCAGTGAGGGCCCTTATGAGATGATTTGTCTTCCTATTTTAGTCTTTGGCCTTGGAATTGTAAAATTGTTTAATCCAGATAACAAAAAGGCAAATGGATATCATTAACATGTTTAAGTGCCTCCCTGACTGTACTTTATTTGTGCTTATTGCTGCATATCCTCATTTTCTTTTTGCCGTCTGCATCCAGTCAGCCTCTTCAGACTTAACTCTAATAGATCAAAACTAGCAATGTAAATTATGCCAACGAGGTACACTAATGTATGTATGATTTTCTTACCAAATAACACCAAGAACTTCATTGGATGCGCATTCAGAAAAGAAAAAATCAAGATTGCCTTAAATATTATGAGAACAAACAAAACACAACAAAAAGATCCCTCTACTTTTGTATTCTGACAATCTACTTGGTAAAAAGTCTGTTAAAAAAAACCCAACTCATAGAAATGTTTGTTATGAAGAATTTGAGTAGATTGTGTGTTACCAGCTATAAACACCTTTTCTTTAATGCCTTCTGGAGGTAATGGATTTTCCTTGCTGTTGTGATTAGGGCAAAGCAAAAGTTGCTTTTTTTTTTGTTTTGTTTAGTTTGGGGTTTTTTGGTAGTGTTTCTTAGTGCAAGCATTAAAAAAATGATACCTTAATTTCTATCTTAATGTTTTAAATTTTTGTCACTAGACATAGTAGTGTATCATTTGCAGCTAAACAAAGAAAGATGTACAAGGAATAAAGTATAGACTGTGCAGAACTTCCACTTGGTTTGCTTTTTTCTGGGCTAGAGGTGATTGTATGCTAAAATCTGTAAATTAAATTTCCACTGAAGTATATGCAAGGATGTGTATATGTATCTATGCAATACCAATTTTTTTTTTTAACCAGAGTGTGTTTTGGATCTGAGTCTTTGCGTACGTGCATATTAAAGTTCTATTTTAGCAGCTTTATGGGGTTTTTTTCTTTATTGTTGCTGTGTTTGGAGGTTGCTCCTACCAGTTACTGCTGATATCAAACTGTGATTGTAATGAAGTAGTCAATCACAGTAGTGAACGCAGAAGATTACCATTTTAATGACTAATTTTCCTGCAACTTTTCATTGTAGTCCAGTCCCATTCATGTAATAATTCTCACAGGATGTAACATGTTTACTTCCTACCATAAAATTTCATGTAGAACTCTGTACCAATTCGTAAATGTAGGGACAAGACTCTAAAGCTGCTGTGAAGAGAATCTTAATGTCCAGCCTGTTCCAATAGTGCCTGTGCTGAGTAGCCTGAATGTCCACTGGCTGCAGTGCTGAGTAGATCAGAAAGCATGTAAACAATTGTATTTCATACAAGTGTAAACCAGAGAACTATATTAAATCACATCCTCTTCCTATCCGTCTTTTCATCATGTCTGATGCATTTCAGGTTTTTAACTAATTCATGCCTTAAATCTGATTCTGCATCAGATTGATAGAATATGTCTGTGTCCTGCTTGATCAGACTAACGTAACAGAGGTTTATTTTAAATTAAATTACTGGTAATGCATGCAGTTCACTAAGTAAAAAATTGTGAAGGAAAAACCCCTTCATATTGCTTCTTATAATCGAGTATTTCTGTTTAGTGGGAGCTCTGTTGTGTGAAGATCCTATATAAATCAAACCGAAACCATTTCCACTTCTGTGCAATATTTCTCATTTTCACTGATTGTAAGCTTATATTACATTTCCCAAGGGTGTCTTAACTTGTGATTCTTTTTTACAGGTGCTTTAAAAAAATGTCTGCTCCAGTTAGGGTTTGTATTCCGACTTTATCTGTTTTGTATGCTAGAATAGTATGGAATATTATATATTTTTCATTAATGAAACTTGAAGACTTCTAGTACTTGCAACAGGTTGAATAAACGTGGCTACTTAATACCTAATAGCTTGTCTGTTAGCCAGTAATAAAGGTATAATACTGTATCCGTTAACCTATATCGTAAGAAACCTTTTTTTCCTGCACTTTTTTCTTTTTAGAAGGACTTTTCATAGGGAGAATGTAATTTTGTTTTAACGACTTGCAATATCAAAAGGGCTGGTTAAGTTTTCTAAATTCTCTGTCCTCCCTAAGAGACGAATTGAAATAATTTCAGCCTGTAACAATATTTGCATCTGAAATTTGAGTGACATTCTGTGTTTTGTTTTCTTATTTGTTTTAAAAATAATGGCTCATATTAAATAATGTGTGCTACCCAGGAAGACTAATATGTAAAGTTATTTGAGCAAGATATAACTATTTTAAGAAGCTCTTGTGGTATCCCAGTGAATGGTAATGTCCATTAAATGATTTGTAATTTTTTTGTGAGCTTAGCTATAAAATGTTGTTTTTTAGGTATTACTTTGATTAACTTAATATTTTTCAGTAAAATACCTTCTCCCTTTTCTCCTTAGTATAAGAAACATTTTAATTATGATATGACTTTCTTAGACCTATGCAGTTGTAGTCACTGTTCTTCTGTCTTCATGTTAACTTGTATTTATTACAATATCCAGGAAATTATCTTCTTTTATTTCTTCTCCTGTTTCCTGTGTGGCATGAGAGACATGTTGGTGATTAAAAAGCTTCTTAATCCTGTGCTTTAGTTCGAAGGGCATAAGCAACTTAAGACTTTTTCCTTCCCCCTGCCTTAACATGTGTATTTATCCTATAATTTGGAACATATGGTGACCATATGATTCAGCTAGAGTCCACATAATCGGAACTGAACAGTTCCCTCTATGAAATTTGTATTGGTGCATGGGGCAGGCAAAATTTTGCACCTGTGGCCTGTAGCGGAAAATTTGGGGAAATCGTATCCTTCTATGCTTGTAAAAGATGAGGAGGAGATGAATCTGTAAATCGTGGCATGCCATAGGATGGAAGTATCTAGAGGCTGGATTGTATGAAAGCTTTTTGGTATTTGTGCCAACTTGCAGTTTCTGCAGTAACAATCTAGATAATTGCTGGTGGCAAACTTAGGTAAATACTGCAGCTGGTTATATGAACTTCATGATGTCATACTATATTTCCATTGTGTATGGCTAGTATGAAACCTGAAAAATAAAACAAGGTTAGTTGCTTGAAAAACAGATGCAGGTGCGAAGACATCTTCACTGTGGTGTATGGTATAGAACGTACGGTGTATATATCACCTTGCATGAACTGTGTGTACTTATTTCCTTATATTTTCAACTGCTACAAGAGATTCCCCACTCATTACAATTACATGGTATCCACGAAACTTTGAAGAAGAGATTTGAACAAGAATTGTGTAACTTTCTAGTTCTACTAAATGTT
>QWTY01011575.1:0-10876 GCA_008033365.1 Pseudorectes ferrugineus
GGCGCTTTGTGTGCGCCCCATTGGGTGGGGGCAGCCGCGGGGGAGCCCCCGCGGCGCCCCCCCCCGGGCGCCCCCCCGCCGCCGACACCTGCAGCCCGGCGCGCCGCTCCCGGCGGGCGGCGGCGGCGGGGCCGGGGCCATCCCCCCCGGCCCGCATCCCCCCGCGCGGGGAGCGGGGAGTTGTGCGCGGTCCCCCGGCGGCGCTTCCCCTCCCCTCCCACGGATCAAACTTTTCTCGCGCCGCCGTGGCCCGGCGGGGCCGCCCACTCGTGTCCGCGGGGCCGCGGGGGGGGCGGCCGCGCGTGTTTCTCGGGCTCGCGGTGCTGCTGCGGGCGGGGGGCGCCCGGCCTGTCGCGCTCCCTGCTGGCATGTCACGAGTGGGCCCCGCGGTGGGCGGCTCTAGTCATCCCCCAGTGCGAGCGAAGGGGGTGGGAGAGCCGAGGCCGGGCCGGGCGGAGGGAGGCGAAGCCCCGCGGGGCTTCCCGGGCGTCGCTTCCCTGCGCCCGGCCCGGCCTCGCCTCTCCGCGTTCCTTCCACCCACCTACTCGCGGCCGTGGAGCCGCTGTCAGCCCGGCCGGGGTCGTGGTGGTGATGCTGCCGTGGAAGGGGACCTCCAGCCCGTGTGTTTGAAGGGCTTTGTTTGTAAGTTCTGATGAGGAGAAGTTTGCTGTGGTGAAAAGCGGATTTATTTGGGTTTACGTGCACTGGAGTCACAACTGGAACGATGATGAACTGTCAAAATAAATGCGGAGGTGAAGCTGATTGTTTAACAAAAAAAAAAAAAAAAAATCTGTGTAGTTTTTGAGCTGTTTAAATATTTAGCCTGGAATACTTAGTGGCATTTTCAGGTTTTTTGTTTTGTTTTGTTTCTTGTTTTGTGGCCAGATTTTGTCCTTGGTTACACCTGTATCCATCCCCACTATGCCTCCAACAGAACTTACTCTGGTGTAATTAAGGGAGGATTTGTTCACTCCAACAAATCTCCACATGGTTGGTGTTAGACGAATGTAAGCAGTAAAGAACAAATGCTGAGGTAATGTCCAGACTCAATTTATCCACCATTTCTCACCTGGTGAGCCCATCCACAAGTGCCTTGCTCAAACCAGAGAGACCAAAAGTGTGAATACGTGTTTATCGGCAGGAGTGAGATTTGTATGCTTCTGTTTCGGACAAAATTCTGTTTTTCCTCAAACAAAGCCCCAGTTTGTGTCTTTAAGGGTTTTATGGGAATACAGACTCGAGAATTTGGCTGTAGTCCTTTTTGGAGAGGAAATGAAGAGCAAGTTTAGAACGTGGTAGGGCATTTTAGAAAATGTCTTTTTTCTGTTTCACTTCTTATTTGTTTATTTTCAACTTGAAAATAATTGCTGTGCTCTCTTCTTTTTGCCAAGCCAAGCATGGCTACTACTTGCATCCTCTCGTAATCCTGTATCACTAAAAAGGAGCACAGATACATTACCCAGTTCTGCCAGCTAATATCACATTCAGATAAAACAATAGCTTGCACACTGAGACTTGACATACTTTTAATGTTCATGTGATAGGTGGCACATTTTGACCTAACGATTTCATGCTGCGTTAAGAAATAATGTCACAAAATCGTTGTTAGGTGCTTTTTCCTGCAGCTCTGTATGTATGTTGAGAAACTTGTTTCTGAAGATCAGAGGGAGATGAAGGTGTCTGAGGCACAAGCCCAGTGTGGCAGGAATTACTCCGTGTGTTGCGTGTAGCAGCCTGAAGTTTTTATTGTAATTCTGGTGTTGGTGAGGAGGTTGTGAGTGGCTGGTGGAGAGAGATACCTCAGCTGTGGTGAGATGTTGAGGTGTGAATGTGTTTGAGTTGAGTGAAGAAGCTTTGGGTGCTGTGGAGAGGTGTCCCGGTATTCATACATCTCATGTGGGTCTGCCCCTAGCTCGTCGGAGGCCATGGAGATTTTCCCCAGGTTCTAGAAGACACTCGTGCCCAGAATGTAGACAAGACTTTCCCAGCCCCTGCTTTGTGCTTGAACTTCAGCCTTTTCTCAGGCTTAGTACAGCTGAAAGGGTGCAGAGAGGGTATTTTGTCTGCTTGGTGTGAAAAACTGTGAGAGGGAAAATGCAGAACATCTTCACCCACTGGAGGATCTAAGCCCACAGTTCAGAAGAGGGGGCACAGGTGGATGGTGGCTCATGCAGGAGGGTTCAGCCACCATGGAGGGACAAGGCTGAGCTCTGTGCTTCTGGGGACATGCTTACAGCTGTAGGGGTGTGGGTTGGCTGGGTGTGAGGTGTAAAAAAAGGAGCAAGAACTTTCACACAGCTTGATTTCACCTGTCTTTTACTAAATGCTTTTTGTTGGGGTGACTGGAAAAGCCCAACCTGTGCAAAATACCAGGTTGTGTGAAGCTTGTAGATGGCAAAGGGACACAGGTGCTGCACAAGAACACGGATCCCATGCCACTGTAACTTCAGGAGGAGTCATCCAATCTGTTATGGTTATGTTGATAAAAGTTCCCATCCCTTGAAGCAAAACTTTAACCAGCTCCCACTCTGGGAACTGCTTTTCTGTCCTGGTGTCAGTAGCCTTCTCATACTTCTCAAGTGTAAATTGTTTGGTGTTGAAACAGAGGCCATCTGCTTATGGTTATCTGTTTCTGCATTTATGGCACCTCCACACCTTGATGTCTCTAATGTTTGTGTGGGGAATACAGAGGAGGAGGGAGTTAAATGAAGACAGTGGGACCTCATTGTGGTTTTTTTCCTTCTTGGAGTGACAGTTGAGCAATTCCATCGTCATTGCAGATGTGGCCGGACTGATCCTTGCCTGGCCTTGCAAGACTTTAATGTAGCTGTGTGCAGTAATGGGCCTGTCCCCTACACTGGGGAGCATTTTGGAGCCTTGACCTTCAGAAACCAGCCCTTAATCTGTAGTAAAGCAGCTGTGTTCCTACAATTTGATCTGATTCACCAGATTCTCCCATGAGTGGCCTTGCTGGGACTGACAGCAGCAAGCTCTGTGGTTCACTCCAGAGCAGTTACTCACATGTTGCTGCCCTGACCTCCCCAAATGTCCCGGCCTGGGAAAGGAGGAAGGCACAGACATGTGTTGGTGTGACCGGTGGCTTGTCGAGCTGACTGCTTTTCCCAGCTTGGAGTAGCCTGTGCTGCACTGCTGGTGTGTTTGTTACCAGCAATAATAGCATGAGGTTCTCCAAACCCAGGTGGGCATTTTAGACACCAGTTTGACAGGGAAAGGTCATTTCTCAGAATGTGATAAATCAATCCGTTGGAGTGCCTTACTCCGTGATGTGCTCTGGCAGTGCTGGCAAGGAGGCTTCTGCAGAGCTCCCTGGTGAGGTGAGATTTCAGGAAGATGTTTCTCTCCCTCCTACCCCCTGGTGCAGAGGTGTCTGGGCAGGAGACTGATGTGGCATGGCTGTTGACGTGCTGTGGTGAAGATGGTTTGCCGTGATGAGAAAGGAAATCTGACCTGAATGTTAAGATGGCTTAAAGCCTGGGAAGTACTTCATGTTTCCTGAGTCAGCTCTGACCATCCCTATGGAGTAAGCAGTTGGTTTCAGGTTTTCTGAACACTGAGTAAGGTAATGAGTTTTTTCTGCGGATGTTTGTTTAGCTTCAACTCAGGCAGCTCATCTGACAAGCCTGAAATGGGACACAGATATTTATAAAGCACAGATAGAGTGGGGTGGGAAGCGGGGGACTTGCATTTAAATGGGGATTCTTGTTTCATAAAACTGTCACAATTTCTCACCGTGCATTTGCTGAGCTAATTTCTGTTCAGCACACGGGCATTAGTCTGTTTTGAGACCGTGCTAAATTATCGTCAGGTAAAGCCCAATATAATTAATTACAAATGAGAAATGCTGACAAATATTTGTCAAGGAGCTGTTTAATGAGCTTCAAATTCTGTGTCAGATGATTCCATCCACCTAGTGTAAATAATTTTTAAGCAATTGTTCCATGGCGTTTGTGTGGTTTAGGCAGATGTTAGCTACAGCCTTTTACATGTTGCACAGGTAGTATGAGACTAGATGGAGTAAAGCTTAACAGCTGATCTGGGCTTTAAAATAGAGACACTACAAAAAAAGAAAGTGCAAGTAGCAGGAAGGTTTTGAAGATCCTGTGGTCTCAGCTGAGTGTCTGTGTGCACTGACAGTGTGGCTCTGTGTATGCATCTGAATGCAGGAATTTGCTTTAATAACTGGTGTGTGATACTCATCTCTAGGCACGGCCCACTGAAAATAGAAATAGCTTGGCTGTGTGACAGCAGAAGCTTTGAGCTGGACACCAGAATGGCTGGCTTGCTGTGTGCTTTTCTTCCCCAAATCATTCTCTTCTCACCAGTCTTCTAACTGGCCTGATTAGCCTGTTTGCTTAAATTCTTTGAGATTTCAAGCAAGTTTGTTCTGCCTTGTCTCTATCCCTTCATATTTCAAAAGGAATTTGATCTTCCTGCCTTACCACAGCAGCATCATAACACCAGGTGTTTGTTTAGTGCTGTCAGCAAATCTTGGTGGCCCTTCTTGTGTTTATTGACTGCTTAGATGCTTAGGTGTTTGTCCCAGTCTCTGTTTGCACATGCAAGTCTGCAGATTTAGACCAGCAGAGAAAAGAAGGGAGTGACTAAATGAAGATATCTGGGGTTGAGGAGAGGCGTTAAGCTTTGTGTGACACTGGGATATCATATGAAGCGGTGCATTTATTATTTTCACTATGTATTTAGAGGAAACAGTAAACTGACCTGAGATCAAATTTCGAGATAACCTTCACAGAGCAGCTGAATATCTTGATGAAAACCTCAGTGACCAGACCTGAAAAAACAGCAACTCAAACTGAAAGTGGGACTGAAAACAGCAGGATGCATATTCCACAAAAGGAATGTCTAAGGTGATGTTTGAAACGTGTTGCTATCAGTTGGGTACCTGATTACTTTAAAAATACTTTAAAATTACTTTGAAAAGCCTGGTACCTTTCTGGGAGGCGAGGCACTCCTAACTCCCACTGATTTCAGTAGCTGTTGGAGAGCTGAAGCTGTCTCTTCGGGCAGATAATGACAGAGGATTGGGATTGTTGCATAAATATTCTTTTAAGCTCCTGAAGGTAACCATGTAATGAAGGCGGGGATTTTTGCCATTCCCGTAGGTGTTAGTAGGAGGCACAATGGCCTTGAGTTGAAGAAGGAAGAGTTTAAACTATAAGGACAAGTTCTTTTAGATGAATGTGATTCAATTAATCTCCACTAGCACCGCTCTTTAAGATTAGCATTAATGAGAAATATGCTGCATATCAAAAGACACCCTTATCCTCCCTTATCTTGGCATCTTTTTTTTCCCTGCTATTTGGGGGAGTAAGTAAGCCCTTTCTCATTAAATATCTGGGGCCTCAGTTGGGATGAAGGAGTGTAAAGTCCAGGGCAGTGGTGGAGTCACCATCCCTGGAGGAAGTTAAAAGAAGTGTAGCTGTGGCACTTGGACACATGGTTAGTGGTGGGGCTGGCAGTGCTGAGTTAATGGTTGGACTCTCTGATCTTAGAGGTCTTTTCCAACCTAAACAATTACATGATTCTATGATTTATAAAATAAGGGCAAAGGATCAGGAACTTGGAAGGAAAATGATCATTAGGGAAAGGAAAAAAAAAATAGTCAGAAAGACATCAAGGGACTGAGTAATTGAAAGATTGACTTACAACACTGAGATCAATAGAGAAATAGCAGGAACTGTATGGGAACACTGAGAACTAGAGGGGGGTGTTGTTACCAAAAGTGGAAGTTTCAGGAAAGATCCATTGCTGTGTACGAAAATGCTCCTGGGTGAGAGCCCTGCTGTCAGTACCAAGGGGAGACACTCAGCCAAATCTGTCTCTACTTAAGGAGTCATTAATCCCGGTAACTTCAGCTGGGAGGAAGGCAGAAAGATTCCTCGCTCACTGAAGATGATCCCCTCTTTCCCCCATCTCTGCTACTATTGGTTTTTGGGGTTTTTTTTGAACACTGTTCCTATCAGTTTGACTGGGACACCCTAGCACATTACACCGGGGGTCTGACCTGCAGCCTTGTAATTATCTGCAGCTAAATTAGAAGTTTAATCTTTGTTCTGAGCAACAATAAGTTGAGTCAGATAGGTTTTAAAAATAGCCCAAGCTCAAGTTTAGTGAAGTCTCAAATGCAATTAATAAAAAGGTAATGGAGTTAGGAAGTTGCAAGCTGAAATGTGGAAGTGTTTAACTCTCAGTTTTCCTGCACTTGAACTGCAGTGTTGCCTTGGTTCTGCAAGAGAAAATTGCTTCCAACATTTCTCTGTCTTTTTGTACATCATCCTTATAATTTATCAGTTCAGTATCTTGTGTTCTTGTTGGGGTTTGGCTCTGTATGTGCCACAAATTACCAGCTGCGTGCATTTTTTGTATAGTCAGTTTGTTGTCGTTTTGACTCGATGCCAAGCCATGGTGAAGACCACTTCAGAACATCATAGTCCTCTAAACTCCTTTGTTGTAAAATGGATATGAAAATCCACTTTGTAAGTAATGAGGAATGGCTAATGCAGGTAGGGATTTGTTTTGCTGTAACAGCAGAACGTGCAGTGGCAATTTGTCAGATCCTCAGCTCAGCTCTGCTGTACTATTTGCCTTTAAATAGTGTGTTACCTTAATGTCTTGAGATTTTTCTCCTTGTATCTTGGCAACACTGCTGCTGAAGTTCACACACTCATGTGGTGGAGAGAGGTTTTAACCAAAAGGTTATGTCTTTAGTCTGGTAAATACTATAGGCAGGGGTTTTGGTTCTGTCATCCTCTGTGCAGGAGTGGTGGAATAAGTCAGCAAAAGTGGATTGTCCCTTGGCCTTGCACGTAGTATTCTGTTTGTGAGATTTTGCCCGTGAGGTTTAATTTGATCATGGTGCATATGCTCCATGTGGATTTACTTGGTATTTGGTGTGCATCTCAGACCTGCTGTTTTTAAAACGTCCTGAGACAAAGGCATGGGAGAGGTGCAGAGCTGTGCTGGTATCTGATGTGCCCAAGTTCTTGGCTGGCTGAACTTCTGATTGTGTAATGCTGACTGATGCACATATTACTGATACGATTAATATCCCAGCTCCATAGGAATAGTTACTCACAGCCATGCAGGAGTTCAACTTGGTGTTCTCTCCAGGAATGTTCACCCTGTAAGCTCACATGTATTTGCCAGCTTCCTAAAGTGGAAGTTTCTTCTCCACTACAATCACTGCTCTTACAAATTGTCTCTTTTCATACTTTTATTTGGTACCAAAGGGGACTTAATGATTTGGGAATAAAACTACTGTCAATCTATCCTCCGCATCCAGACACAAGCCTCGGCTTGTCCTTTGTTGGATGAGCTCATGAAAAGAGGCAAACATTTTCAGCCCTTGGGACAAGCCCTGTGCTGAATATCATTTGTGTGAAGCCATCTGGAGCAGGTTTGTGGATGGTGCAGGATGACAGTGGACACCAGAAGCAGATAGAGGTAGGCACCAGGAGGTTCTAGGTTAGATTAACTTTTGGGTGGCTGAAATTCTGAGGAGGTGGTGTGGAGTAATGCTAACAGTTGTATCAGACTTTAAAACACGTTTTACACTCCCATGAAATTAGGTAGTGGGCAGATCCAGACCAAATTCATGAAAGTCTGTGAGAAGCCTTCCTCTGTCATAGGCTGACCGTGAGAGGAACAGTGTTTTAGAGGAGAGTGTGTAACAGTGATGATACCTGGTGCAGATACCCTCTTACCTGTCAGTGAAATCCAGAGCCACTGTTGCCTTTTTCCCTGGGTCCAGGTATGGGTTACCATGTCCCAGGCAACCCATCCAGGGACCCTCCTGCAGGTTGCTCTAGAGTGTCCTACAGCTGCTCCTAACTCACCCTCCTGCTGTAGTAAAGGCATTTTAATTCCTTTGCCCGTGAAGTGGAACCAGTGAGACAGAAATTGTTGCCACTGACATCTCCAGGACCACACCTGGGTGGCTGTTGGCTACAGGAGAGCAGTGGCCCTGGGTACGAAACCTGGGTGGTGAAACTTCTCCCTCCTGGCAAGTTCTGACAGCCTGCATTTTGTTGTTTGCACACCATTTCCTATTTCTGAGACTGACATGAGTTACAAACATGGTGATGATTGCTCTTGGCACTGATTTTTGTTTATTTTCTCTCTGGAAGTCCTAAGTGACCTGAGACCTTTCAGTCTGAGAATCTGCTTAATTTTTTTTTCGTTGAGACATCTACTTCTGTGGGAGGTGGGAATAGAGGAGAGGTGGCCGAAGGACCTGGCTCCTTGCTTACATGGGTGGTGGGAATGCTAGAGAGGCGGCCAAAGGACCTGACTTATTGCCAGGAACGGGGCTTTGTTCTTCACCTGGCTCCTGACAACTTCTGTCACCTTCCCCTTGTCTCCTGCACATCCAGGTGCTCAGCACCACATGCTTCCAGAGGGTACCATGAGTGTCTTCCAAGGGTCCTCCAGAAACTGGGACCTGTTGCCCAGCTTCCAGAATGCCTGGGGGAAGGAGCTGGGAGGTGCTGCTGTTGCAGGAGCTGGGTGACACGTGCTCTCCAGCTTGCTCCAGATTGTGTGGAGCGGCTGGCAGGGTGTGACATCCATCAGAGAGGGCACTGATGGAGGGCTCAGGCAGTGAAAGTAGTTTTGACCTCTGAGGGTCTGTGTGGTAAGAAGGCAACGGAGGAAGTGCTGCTGTTGGGGAGGATTTATGTTGTAACTCTGTTATAGTGTTGTGGGGTTTAATGCGTGTCAAGGGCACTTTGACCTTTGAATGGAATCTTTTGGTGTGAATTTGTGTCTTCTCTCCTCTCTTTTCTCCCCTTAAAGAAAATTAAAAATAAATACTGAAAATCAAAACCGTCTGTTTTGAGAGGACCGAATTGCCTCTCTTAATTTTATGGGATTTGGATATTACTGAACGATTAAAAGTCCTAGTAATTTTTACTGTCTGGCTATTGTGCTTGTAGGCAGTGACTGTGCTAGCATTAGTCATTTTAACTATGGAAAAAAAAATAATAAAAATGCAATTAATGTGGCTCAACAGCTGAATCTGCTGGACTTTAAAAAATAAGAGGGAAAAAAAGTAAATTTTAATGAGTTCTGGGATCATAAAGATACATCTGGTGGATGGATTAGCCAAGTTTTCAACCTCAGAATGTGTATTGAAAAACTCAGTGAATTATGTAGCTACAAAAGTGGATCTTTGCATGTTTATAAGGCCTCAGTGCAATCTCCTTGTATTTGCCTAATGACAAACAGACATCTCACAGAGGCGCAGCCCAGGACACACATGGGCTGAAACAACTCCCTAAGCTGAGAGTATTTGTATTGGGATGCTGCTACTAGTAAATATTAGAGAATCCGTTAAATGTAGGGGGAAAATATTTTGATACTGGATGAAAGAAAATAGAGGGAAGGGAAGGGAGTGGGGTAGAGAGGAGAGGGAGAACTGCAATTTTAAATGAACATGATGTGTGGGCTAAGATATTGTGCCTCCACTGCTGAACCAGAAAATTTATAACAACTGTTTGTCATGTGTATGTATTTATAGCCATTCACATAATGAAGAAGTTTCATGAGGTTGTAATAACATATCAAGATGGATGTAATTAAAACAGAAGCAAATTGACACCTCTAGATTAAAGGCAAACTCTAAACTAATACACCTGTACGCTGTCACTTATGTATTAGTTGTCTGGGGCAGTCTGCCAGATATGCAAATAAAAAGACATTGGCAAATTTCCTTGGATGTGTGGTTATGAAAAACCCAACTATTTAATCATTTACCTAGCCCTGCTCGGGTTTGTAGCAAGGGTAGAATTTAATAATTTGGTGTCACCTGTGCTTTGTGATGGGAAGAGGGGTTAAAGGCTTGCGGGGTGAGGGGAAAGGAGCAAGGAGAAATACAGCGCAGGGGGCTGCTGGGGAATAATGTTCTTTATGGTGGGACCCTTCCCTTAGCAAAGAGATGTCAGCTGCCCCATTTCAGATCTGCCCTAACTCTTGAAACTCCAGAGCAGTGAAGAGTCCTTGACATTGACACTCTGTAGCTTTTGAGCCCAGTTCAATGCTTTTGAAAACTGCCCTGTAACAACAGGCTTTGGTTCTGTCATGCTGCAGGTGCAAACTTCTAAAATTTATACTTTTGCACTAATTCAGATCTGATGGAAATTGCTACTAGGTCTGCGAAATGGCTATAAAGTTGCTTAGGAATTTTACCTAAGAGTATTTTTCAACTTGTTTCAACTTTCAGAAGCCTAAAACATTTCCAGTGGAGTTGTGGACATCCATTTCAGCCTGTGGTCAATAGATCTGCTCTCCTAATTAACGCTCAGCCTGCAAACTGCTGATGTCAAGTAGGCTGGTGGTATGGAGCAGGAAGGGAATTATTTGCCTTGTTAGTTCCAGGGCTGTGAATGGAAATACCAGTCTTGCTTTTGGGTAATTTGCACCCCAGATAACCTGCATTCCTTTAAGTGGCCTGGGGATGTAAACAAGTCTTCATGTGGCTTGTGAGTAACCCTGTGGCTGGCGATGAGGGCCTTCTGTTAAAACCCTGATGTCTGTGCCCCCAGCTCCTTCTCCCTGAGTGGGAAATGTTACCTTTTGTGGATTTGGTGGCGTTTCCTGCAGCGTGGAGGCGTGGGCAAGAACTCTGCACAAGGACTGGAAGTGCAAAGTCGTTTATTACGCAAGTCGAATTCTCTCAATACCCACACAGAACAAAATATAACATCATGTAAACAAGAAAGATGTTCACCACAGTGTTCCCCAATCACTTGGAGTAGTGCACAGACATTGCCTATTATAGTAACAAATAAACAATACCTTATAAAGTCACAAACTACAATCATCACCTCTCACAAGTCCA
>QWTY01011576.1:0-11408 GCA_008033365.1 Pseudorectes ferrugineus
CAGGGACACCTTCCACCATCCCAGGCGGATCCAAGCCCCACTGTCCAACCTGGCCTTGGACACTGCCAGGGATCCAGGGGCAGCCACAGCTGCTCTGGGCACCCTGTGCCGGGGCCTGTCCACCCTCACAGCCAGGAATTCCTTCCCAACATCCCATCTAAATCTACCCTCCAGTTTCAAGCCATTCCCCCTTGTCCTGTCACTTCTTGCTCTTGTCCAAAGTCCCTCTCCTGCTCTCTTGTAGGCTCCTTTTAGGCATAGGAAGGTGCTAAAAGGTCTCTCCAACACTCAGCCTTGCAGCAGAAGGGTGTATTTTATACATACATAGATTAATTTTGCTAATTAAACAAGCAAACAAACAAACATGCTTTTAAGGCCTTCACAAGTGCCTGTGGCTGTCAGGATACCTTAGGTGCTCCTTGAAGATGCTCTGGGCTAGGGAAGAGGGACAGTGAGGCAGATGGATCAGTGAAAGTGGCTGTAAGGACCCCTCCCCCATATTCCTGCTTAGCCTGCACCTTCCTGGAACTGTTTCCATAGCAGGTCTTTCTCTAGGACCAAAGCCAAAAACCCATAGAAAATGTCTAAAAAACTTCAGCAAGATCAACTCCCATCTCCTGTCTGTTAACACATTCTGTAGGATACAAGGACATGGCTCATGGCTCGGGGCCACTGAGGCAATGGCCTGTCAGTGGGCTGTGGTGGGAGGGTGCACCCTGGGAGGACCCTGCAGGTGAACATTACCTGCAGACATAGTTTTCCCGGCAGGAATCCAGAGGCGCCAGGCAGTTGGGCTTGTCCTTGGACTCGTAGGAGCAGGCAGGGACGATGGTCTGCCGCCGGCGCTCGGCGCAGGCCGTGTCGTCGCAGGGGCAGAAGAGCAGCTCGTGGGTGTACTCGGGGGGCACGCGGTCGAAGAACTTGCGCAGAGCCTTGTGGCACTTGGAGCGGTTGCAGGTGTCAGCCCGGGCCAGGCGCCGGATGCAGAAGGAGACGTACTCGGTCCGCAGCCGCTGGCACATCTCGTCCACGTTGCAGGCCTTGGCGGCGTCCAGACACCGGTTCACCTGCGTCACCTCATTCTCAGACCCTGCGGGGCGGTGGGAGAAGCTGAGGCGGCTTTGCGCTGACCTCCCCGCCAGCAGCACCACCCCAAGACCTTCATCCCCACCTGCTCCCACCCATGGCCACCTCGGTGAGAGCACACCCGCCCCAGGAAGGCAGCAGCCAGGGCGAGGTGTAGGTTTGCTCTCTGTGTCCTGGTAGGACCAAATCCCCTTTCCATACTCACCTTTTCCCAAGTGCCACAGTCACATACCAGACTTCACCCCTCAGAGCTCACTTCATCAAGCTGTATATTTAATAAAATGAATTTTGCTTTAATCTGGGCATCTGGTAACATTTTACTAAGGCAAATTAACCAGCCTGAGGCCTGGAAGACAGCAGGCATTAGAAAGTGCATCTACTTTGGCCATGAGTGGGTCCACTCGAGTGCTGGGATCCCCACTAACAGAGCTTCTGTTTCCACAAGTTGCTCAAGATCAAAGACTGAGTCAGTGGCAAAGCTGGGTCTCTGATACATGCATGGTCTGCTCCAGTTCCTGGCACCTCAGACTCACTGCCCCGGGCAGTGAGGTTCTTTAGGCCTCTGGAGGGTCCTGTCTGGGTTTGGCAGCAGCTCTGTTTGTTCACCCCAGGATCTGCCCAGCTAAGTGAGACCTGTCTGGGTCGCAATGTGCCCCCTCCAGACCAGTCTGACCCAGTATCCCCACGTCCTAAGCAGTGACAGTGCCTTCACAGGGTGGGGTCAGAGCTTCGTGCCCCTGGGACCTGATGCTGCCTGGATGTGAGCGCACGTGGGTCTCTCCCCACACCCTTTGCAGGGTCACCCTTCGCTGACTTCAGCAAAATCACTCTGCATTTCCACCCTCCTAAACAAGAGGAGAAAGAATGTCTCAGTCTGGGTGGGAGAGCAGAGGTGTGCTCTCCCACCTCTCTCCTGGGATGCAGGGAAGGTGGAGGAAACCTGCAGCAAGGGGAAAGGTCAGGAAAATAAAGCAAAAACTGTAGTGATGGATGAGAAAAACAGCAACTTCAGTGGGAAAGGAAGGATCTCATGAGTTTGTATGCCAACAGCCTTCTCTGTAAATATGGGGAAGAGGAAAAGGGAAAGGTATTTGTCTAACACTGGTTGTAGGGCTCCTTCAAAGGCGGATGGGGGTCTGTTTTATAGAGGAGAAAAATGCTACAGAGTCCCTGGCAGGAGTCAGTGGAAACATCAGACTGTGTCTGACCAAACAGATAAGACAAGGATCCTTCAAACTTGAGAGAGAAAATGAATTTGAAACTGGTTTTCACCTCTCTGAATTAAAATCATGACCTGCAGCACACCAAAATACTTTCCCCCCAGCAGAAAGATTTTTCCACCAAGGAAAAATCCCCAGAATGATAAATTCCCAATGCAGAGTCAAGCCCTATCTTTGACTGGGAGTTAAAACCAGCCAGTCACTGCTGACAAGTGTTAAACACTGACAGTCTCCCTGAGCACTTCAGAGCTGGCTGTCCTCCTTTATATCCCTGACTTTATCAGATGCTCCTTCTCCCAGCATTTATTTTCCCCTTCCTGTTGCCCCCGCTGCTTACAGTGAGCTGGAAGTCAAATTCCAAGTTTTTCAGTTATTTTATGATGGGTGAAAGTTTTGCTTGGTGCATTCCCATCACTAAATACTTCCCTTTAAAAGTGCCCAGAGATGAATATTGTCAGAGCATCGGTTTATGCTGGGGAGCTGCCAGCTAACGTGTAGGAAACAGTTACTTGGAAGGGTTTCATTACCCATTCAGCCAATAAATCACAGGGAACATGCTGGATTTTCTCCTCTTCCCACGCAACACCAGTGGATGTGCTTTTTAAATCACTGCTGCAATTAGAGTGGAGGGATATGGTTCCATTTGTACAGTTTTAATAGTGGCCTTATATTGTTTACATAAAATTTGGTTTAATGTACCTGCTGCTTTCACCTGGCCTATGGTCACAGAGGTGTCTGATGGTTCAACAAATTCTTGGGATTTCTTTTGGGTAGATTTGAAAGAGGGTCCCTTGGCAGTGTTGACCATATGACCCTGGACACTGGATAGGCAGAGGGCAGCAGGTTGTAAGTTATGTTATAGAAGATTGTGATTAGTACAAATAAGGACAAAAATGTTAAGAAATTTTGTGTCCCTAAGTGGATGCCAAGTCCTCTGAAGCATCCCTGCTGATCTTGGCCCATTCGCTTTGCTGCACAACCTATTTCAACTTGCTTTAAAAACCTGAGAGTGTGTTAACCATGCATAAAAATCCCCATCCCCAGATTTCCCCATGCTCTGAAGCTTTCTAGGACTCAGCAGAAGGGGAAAAACTCCAGTAAAGAAAACCATGACCCAGCAAACAAAATTCCCTGTCCACATGCCGATCTGCCAGGTGGAGTCAGTAAGAGCAAGGTCAGGGAGCACCTCCCATCCCCTCTGCTCCAGTTGTCCAGTGCTGGTGGGTTAATTTGCTCCTGGACATTCTCACCCAACAAGTGCCTGGCCATGGTGGGGACTGCAGACATTCACCAGCTGCGTGCTGGACATGCAGGACATGCTGCTCCTGCCCTTCTTGGGTGCACTCCAGCTGTGGATGTCACCCCAGAGCAAGGCACACATTTGGAAAAGCTGTTTGGGCACATCTGCCAGAGACACAGGAGGAGCACATTACCTGCTCCCAGACAGGCAGTTTGGTAAAAAACCCACTCTTGGTAAAGCTTCCCCACGGCTGTGGTGCACAGGCTGGTTGTGGTGGCAGCTGTGCCACTGGTGATGGACGGGTTATTGGCGGCCACACTGACCTTTGAACTGCTGAGCCTTCGAGGAGCTCAAAGGTGTCAGGCAGCTCTGCTCAGCTGTTAACAGGATTACAATGCAGAGCAGAACAAGGCTCTGGGTCCTGAGGTCGCCCTCAGGGCAGGTGGTTAAAGGCTGTGGCTTGGATCAACACATCGGTTGAGTTATTGACCTTTTTTCCCGTGGAGTTTGATCCTGTGACTGATGTGGAAGCACCTTCTCAAACCTAACAACACACAAGCAGCTCCTGTTTGATGAGGTGTTTGTGTGGAACAGATCATCCACCTGCTATGGAGAATGAATCTGCCTGGGATGGGTCATTGGAAGGGGTCTTTGTACCACATCTTTAAGTCCCAGTCCTTCACGGTAACACTGACATCACACATCCAGAAGACAAAAATCACAAGTGTTTTTCCCAGAACATGTAACAGTTTAGCACAGGAATCAGAGACAACTCCTTGGAAAAACAATTGCTAGACCTGATCCATGCAACGCTCACAAGGGAGCACAAAGGACTTCCCTGTCTATAGCGCCTGACCCCACAGCCAGCTCCCTCCCTCCCCACACCAGGAGGTGTAAGAGCATCGTCCCACCCACCTACCTGCAGTGATGGATGCCAGCCGGACGTAATCAAAGCCCCTGATGAACGGCTCGTAAGGGGAACTCTCCAGAACATTCATGCCTGGGGGGAAGAGAGAAACTGGTGAGAAGGCAAATGAGGCTCCTGAGGAATGGCTGAGATGCACAAGGTTCAGCATCTGCAGTGAAGGATTGTTTGGTGGGTCCAAGGGGACTACACTGTAAAGGCCACAAGTAAATGGATACTCAGAGTCATGGGAACAGGTGTGTGGACACATCCTTGGAGATGGGAGTAGAATGTAACTATTTAAAAATATATCTCAGCTTTGGAGTCGGGCAGCCTGTCAGGGATCTGTTGAGTTGCAGCTCTGTAGCCCAGGCCCCGGGGCACTCTACAGGGGTTGCCAGAGAGGACACCAGGCTGTAGCACAGGCTCCTATTCATGGGCAGAGTTCAAACCCCCAGCTCCCTACACACACAGGGCTTCCATCACCATTATTGCTGTTTCCTCTAAGCCCCTCCCTGGGTCAAAGGTCCTCACCTCTTTTTAGGACACAGACAGGGCTGTGCACAGGGTTATGTGTGTGACAACACACTCCATATTTACTGCCGCCTCTCCCTTTCTCCTTGCCAACAGACTTTTCTTACTTGGCACAGAGCTAATGACCCACAGCTCCTGCAGAAACCTCCTCTCTTCGAAATCTCTGGGAAGCTGATTTTATTCAACTGGTGCTTCCCTTTCATCTGTGCAATGGTCTGTAATGCCCCATCATCCTGATGGATACCATGGAATATTATTGGAGCAAACAGCTCAGTATCTGTTGTTTTTTTTATTAGACATTTAGATGGATGTGGACAGCAGCAGCAGATGTACTGGCTGGGATAAAAGGACTATCCACCCTCACGCTCTGGGCATATGCTGACCTCCAGCTGCGGGCAGGAAGAAATGGCTGCCAGTGTCCACAGCCCTGTGCAATTACCACAGGTGCATTAGAGGGCAGCTTTACACCTTCATTGAAATATCTTGCATCGTTACTGACTGGAGAGGGGCCCATTTGTATTTTCCAGCATAGCAATTTTATGTCCTGATGATAAAGCACCTTATCAGAGACTTGTTATCGGGTTGTCATCATGTTATTGTGTCTCTAAATGGGAAGGTGGCTAAACACGGGTGTGCTCAAGAGAAGCTGAGTAAGTAGTGTGCTTTGTAAATTCCCTGAGCACGCACTTCCACAATTGTTTTTGCAAGAGGGCTTCTAGGAAGCTTTTTGCAGCCTCCTGGGTATGTGTGACTGAGAAACAAAGCTCTGCATGGACCATGTGGATTGGCTTCCACTCTCAGTCAATTAAACATGTGTAAGGACTCTGAAACATGTGACTGCTACGAAATATATCCCCCTCGGGAAATTAAGGCAAGGAAATCAAAAGTTTAATGTGTGAATCTGCATTGCAAATGAAGTCAGCTGTTTGCAAAAGTGTGGGGCTCAGGACACGACAGAGGAGAATTTGGTAGAGTTGTTGTCAGCCCCCAAGAACAGCCCTCTCCCAGTCATTCCCAAGGTGGAAGTCCCAAGCCACTGGGCAGGGAGTCCATCCAGCACCAAACTCCTCTTCTGCATCTGGAGAGCCACAGCTGGCCCCTGCCTGCTCTCAGCACTCCTTGCCAGCCTCTTTCTCCTCTTCCTTCTAGTGGACGGTGTCCCTGCCCATGGCAGGGGCTTGGAACTGGATGGTCGTTCAGGTCCCTTCCAACAGAAACCCACCCTGTGTGTCCCAGAGCTGGAAATCCTCACGACAGCACCATCCTACACAGCCATGTCACAGATGACCTGTTCCCAAAGTTTTAGCCATGAAGGTCAGCTGGGAAGGAGCTGTGACGCCGCCCACTGAGATGAATGGAGAAGCTGGATTGCCACCTCTTCCCCAGGCTTTGCTTCATTGGAAACAAATCTGGCAGATAATTATGGGAAAGACCAGACACTGGAGGGTGCTGAGCTCTCATATTTCCCCAGTCCGTTCATAGCACCATGCTCTGCACCCTGCAAGCCGTGGCACCCAAAAGCTTCCCAGGAACTTGATCAACCAGTTTCCATCCTGGCAAGCCTGTGCACTGCAGTCTCCATCCTCTTTGTTTTGCTTGGCCTTTTGGCCTGTGGTCTCACCCCTGCACTTTTCCTTTCAGGTTTCAGCCAGCAGTGTTTTATTAATCTATTTCACAGCCCATGGCTGGAAGGGTCTGTTTTATTCCCCATTTTAATTTTCATGGTGCATAAAATACTCACCACCCTGACAAGGAAGAGTTATGGCCACTGAGGTGCAATTTTATGGTGACTCTTAAAAAACGTCAAAATCCAAACTTATTGAATACTGGCTCTGGGAACACTTTAAGTTCCAGCTTGATGTCACCAGCCCCAAATCTTCACTAACCCAAAGACACTGGTGCATTTGAGACATTCTGAGAGAGTGATTTTTTTGACGTTCATGCTGTTTTTCCTCAATGCCTGTGCTTTATGTAGTGTTTCTATAAAATCTACGGTGTTCACGGTCTTGGTTAACATACACAGATGCAAAACGTGCTGTGCATTTCTCCAGCAAAAGATCTCAATGTATATTTGGAATGTCATAAAAGAGAAGTTGGATTAAAAAAAAAGGAAGGAGGCATCTCAGGTTTTCCGGACTGCTTTCCCCAAAATGTCAATACCATGGGGATCAATAGGATCACTGAATCTCCTAAGCTGGAAGGGATCCACAGGGACCCTCAAGTCCAATTCCTGGCCGTACACAGGACACCCCAACAATCCCACTCAGTGCCTGACAGTGTTATCCAAACGCTCCTGGAGCTCTGGCAGCCTCAGGGCTGTGCTCATTCCCTGGGGAGCCTGGGCAGTGCTTGACCACCCTCTGGGGGAAGAACCTTTCCCTGATTTCCAACTTAAGCCCCTCCAACACAGCTTCATGCTGTTCCCTTGGGTCCTGTCAGTTTGTCTTGAGATGGAACAGGATAATACGGGGGTATTTTGCAGCAACTTCGAAGCTGGGGAGCTCTGTAGAAAGGCCCGTGAGCAATTCCCTTTTAGGAAGATCAACAGAAACGAGTGCCCCGTTCTACTGACCTTCCATCAGCGTGTGGTGGATGCTCCAGTAGACACTCAAGCAGTGCTTCTCCTTCTTCATGCCCCGCTTGCACTTGCAGCCGTAGAGCTGGCTGGAGAGCAGGGCCGTCACGGTGCTCCGGCACTGGCTCTTGGCGTCGGGGCCCAGCTTGTTGGCCCCGTTGCCCGCGATGCACTGCCGGAGCGTGCGGAACTTGGCGCTGCACACGGGGTCGTTGGTGCAGGACTCACCTGCTTGCAGGCAGTCCCTGCTCGAGCTGACAGCTTCCGCCATGCCTTCTGCAAGGAAACCGGAGAGAGAGAGGCGCTGTCAGGGCCATGGAGCAAGCCCAGGTGGGAAATGGATTGTGTCTCCCACAATCTCCTTCTTCTAGGTTGCCCAGAGAAGTCGTGGATGCCTCATTCCTGGAAGTGTTCAGGGCCAGGTTGGATGGAGCTCTGAGCAGCCTGGGGCAGTGGAAGGTGTCCCTGCCCATGGCAGAGGGGTGGAACCAGAAGACCTTTGAGGTCCCTTCCAACCCAAACCATTCCATGGTTCTATGACAGGATCAGCCTGGTAGCAGGATTATAAGTGACAGAAACTTGACCAGTTCCTGGTGATTGATTTTTCCTTCTTGGAGCACAAAAATATTTTCAAACCCTTTCTTCCCCAGCTCTCTATCTCATTTCTGCCCTCCAAAGTTAACAGTAGCCCAATGCTATGGAGACCCTGGCCTCTGCTCCTTGAACATGATTTAACTGTGCCTACACCTTCCTGGAGCTATAAATGGCTCTGTGTGGGTGTTTTGACACGTAGTCAGCCCACGTGTGTCCCAGGAGTTGGCCCTTGTTCACTGCCACCATCTCCCCACGACTCCCACTGCTTCTGTCCTGGCTTTTTCCAAGCTTTTGTAAATTCTCTCCAGAGTTCCTTTGCCAACACAAAATGCACTGTTCCCCATTTGGAGAGGAGAGCCCAAAGCATGGGAGGAAGATGTTATTGCCACATGTACACCAACAAATCAGTTCATCAGGGCTCGGTGGTGCTGTGCCCCAGTGCCTGGAGCAGACCAATCCTGTGTTATTTATTGCTCTTCCTTGCTGCAGCAGGCTGGACACGTCCAGACTGACCCCTGGGGTGTGCTCACCCCAAGGCTCATGGCTGCATCGCTGCTCCTGGCAAAGGGCAGGGCCAGAGGCTCAGCCGTGCTCAGCAGGACGTGGCTGTGGGACATCCAGGTGGCAGAGAGGTGACAGGGTCCGGACAAGGCGAATCTCACCCCTTCCAGCTGGTGTGATGCTCTGCAGCGTTTGACATAGGTCAGGCATGACTGCAGCACGGCTTGGGAGAGTGAGGAAGAGGCAAACCAGGTTTATGGAAGGGGAGAATCACTTCCAGTGCCTGTACAGTAATTCTGGATCCTGCTGTACTATAAAAACAGAAACTGCTCTCATGACCTTGAAGAAGAACTTCTCAAATACTTCCCAAAGGAACTCTCTGTCTCTAACATAACTTGTCTTCCCTTTGGATAGGAACCAGAAGGGTAAGGATAGAAAAGACTGTTTGCTTTTTGACTCCCTCCAGTGTCTGCTGCTGGTGAGACCCACCTTGGAGAGTATTAGAAAATCCTGCTTCCTGAGAAAAATGTGAGTCCCTGATCTCCATCTCTGAGGGCTTCATGAAATCTCTGCTTTTGCCAAGACTCGACTGATCTCTTCATAAAGTCCCCTTTTCTGCCTTCCAACTGCTACCTCTCCTTAATTTCTGCACCTCCCAGTTCAGCACTCGAGCCCAGTATATCCATTTCTGTTCCCTCAGCAGTCACAGTGTTTGCTAAGAAGGAGCTGCCTCTGTTGTTCTTGATTAGAGTAGAAAGCAGCAGCTGGAGTTCAGATACTTCAATTATGTTTATTACAAACTTTGGGTGAACCCACCAGGAGGTTTCCTCCTGAAATATCCCAATGGAATCTCAAATGAAAAACCTTTCATCTAACTGCAGACTATTTCCAAGTGCCTCATGGCCAACGTCAAGCTTTCAGGTATTTCAAATCTCACACCATCTCAAATTTGAGTTCTCCTGCCCCTGATTTATTCATAGACCTGGTTTATTTAGCACTCAAGGCTTGTTTGGATCTGCCAAATGTGGAGAGAGAAACTATTTCCAACATGCAGGAAACTCTGCCTTGGGCTGTCATATACTGAAGAACTTCGAACACAGGGAACCAGTTTCCTTGAAATATCATTTGGGCAATTTGCAATTTCACTGAGATCCATAAAATGAGCTAGAGAACATATCTGAGCAGAATCCATAGGAATAAAGAAAAAAAGCACTTGGCTTATTTTACTCTGGCTTTCTCCAAAGGATCTCCTCTGAATGAGGATAAAGCCCAGCAGATTGTATTCTGGAAGAGATGACTTTGTCAGTGTCCTGTCAGCTGCTAGAAAAGTAGGTTAAAATAGAAATTATGACCTTCCTTCCCTTTCTCCGCTACATGAATTGCAGAAGATACTCCCCAGGATGGTTATAAACACAACCAGCCTGTAAAAGCTGTAAAACACTTTGGGATCTCACTTTAAATAAATCAAGAAGATTGACCATTTGAGAAATTTTCTTGCAAAATTTTAAGTAAATATATCCTCAAACTGAGCCTTGCTTCATAGAACAAAGGCCAGGGGTGAATATTTACAGCCCAAACCCACAGCATAAAACACCCCCATTTTATGACAGAGGTGCTTGAAGCCACTTGGAGTGTCACGAATGACCTGTTCCGTAATTGTGTCACTTAAAAACCAAATCATTCAGGGGCTTTTATTGTTAGCGATGTCTTTGCAACTGAGACAACATAACACCACGTTTTTCTCCTCACACTGCCCCTGAGAGAGTAATTTTATGCAACATTAAGACAGCACCTCTTAGGGAAAAAAATAAATCTCCGTGACTTACAAAATTGACGGTGCTTCCTAACAGGCAGGGACAAGAGCAATACTAGGACTTCTCTCCCGAAGATGGAGTGGCCTTTCTGGTTTTGCCTTCAGAAATAGCTCCTTGCAGGCTTTGTGCCGCAGGATTTTCCTCCTCCTTGACTGACCAGGGAATTGGGATATGCACCGAGCTGTGTGTGGCTTGGGCTTTCTGTGCCTCTGCTTTTCTAACAGCAGCCCTTCCAGCTCCCTCTGCTCCCTTTAAAAGGCCATTTGTCTGGAGTTTTATTCCTCACTTGCTGCTAATTTCATGCTGTTTATGGTGGGCAGATGGAGTAATGAGTTTATTTTCACATCCTGTTTGTAGCTGTGCTCCACATCTGTTTCTGCTCACTCTTATCTCAGTGCCACTTACCCAGAGTTGCTCCTGAAGTGCGGGAGGAAGAGAAAAACCTGTCTCTTCCCATTTTAACAGACCCTCAGTTCTTCTCATACAGGTGTCTCAAAGTGCATTTTGCTGACCAAGCAGGGCTGACTCTCCTCCAAGGAGATAATTTCCTTTCTCAAGGAAGTGCAGCTGTGCCTGGGGTACAGCAGTGTGAAGGTGATTCCGTGTGGGATGGAAACAGTGAATAAAATGCCTGGAGAGCACCAACGTGGAGTCCTGTCACTCTCCCCTTCTTACTCAACCAACACTTGGTGTTTGGATGTTTTAGGAGGAACCACACCAGTTCCACCTGGGGCTTTGGGATACATCCCCCTCCCCTGCAGTTTGTATATGAATTAGGCGTGAATATTTTTACACTCCTGATTTGAGGGGCTGGAGAATGTCCAGAGAAGGGCAATGAAGCTGGGGAAGGGTGGAGACAGTAAGTCCTGTGAAGAGTGGCTGAGGGAGCTGGGAAGGGGGCTCAGCCTGGAGAAAAGGAGGCTCAGGGGGAACCTTGTGG
>QWTY01011578.1:9427-25364 GCA_008033365.1 Pseudorectes ferrugineus
GTGGTGCCCAGCGACAGGACGAGGAGCGGTGGCCATGAGATTAAACACAAGTTCTACCTAGACGTGAGGAGGAACTTCTTTCCCTTGAGGGTGGCAGAGCACTGGAGCAGGCTTCCCGGGGATTTTGTGGATTGTCTCTCTCTGGAGACATTCCAAACGCACTTGGACGTGTCACCTGCTCCAGGTGATCCTGCCTTGGCAGGGGGGTTGGACTGGATGGTCTCCAAAGGTCCCTTCCAACCCTAACAATTCTGGGATTCTGTGAGCTGCACAATCAGTTAGGTTGGAAAAGACCTCTGAGATTGTCGAGTCCAGCCTATGACCAATCACCACCTTGTCAGCCAGACCATGTCCCCCAGTGCTACATCCAGTCTTAAACACCTCCAGGGATGGTGTTGAAGGCTCTGCCTGATGGGCCATGGCCACCTTTTCCTTCCCCCTCAGTGCCAGGCTTTGCTGGAGGGCAGCGGGAAGGGGCTCCAGGGCTGCTATGAGTTCAAAAGGGCAGGGGATTTTGGGGAGAGACAGCTGGATCCCCTCACAGTGGGGAGGTGTGGGTGTACACAGGTGTCTGGCCTCAGCACAGGTGCCAGCACACCCTCATCTCTGCAGCCACAGCCTTGTACAGGTGTTCAAAAATAGCACAGTGCGAACAACAGCGACCTGTGTTCGTCTTTACCCTTGGAAATACCAGTGGATCCTTACTACAGCAATACCCAGTTGTACTACTTCAACCGTGACTGAAGCCAGGGAGGTTTGGGCTGGACATTAGGAAGCATCTCTTTACTGAGAGAGTGGTCAGACACTGGAACAGGCTTATGGAGAGGTGGTTGATGCTCTGCCTCTCTCAGTGTATAAGAGGCATTGGGACAATGTCATTTTGCTTTAACTTTGGTCACGCTTTAACTTTGGGTCAGCCCTGACATGGTCAGGCAGTTGGACTGGATGATTGTTGTAGGTCCCTTTCACCTGAAATATTCTGTTCTTTGCTGTGCTGGTTCAGTGCACTAGCGTGGTGACATATCCATGTTTTCCTCTGATTCCTGGAAATGGTGGCTTTCCTCTTCCTAAATCCTGCCAGCTCATCAGGTTGATGGCGAAGGACATGACTAGGCGAGTTGGAGAATTAACCCACCTTTCCTTTCTTTTAACATTTCCTTTTTCCTTTCAACCTTTTCTTCCTTGGACACCTCCTAACAATAGGTTTCTGTGAGTTTAGTTTGGTCGTTCTGCTCGTCACATGCAGGTTTGTTAGGAAACAGGCTGACGGGTGCCATGGTATAAAGGGGAACTAATAAATGGGACCAACAGAGGTAAATGGAGTAACCATTAGTGCTTTGAAAAAAAATCTTACGTTTCTCAAAAGTTTGTGGGGTGTGTAACTTCGAAAGTTACGCTCTGTCTTTACTTTGCCCTCCTTAGGCCCTTTTTAATTCAAATTCCTGCCTACACACCAAGCAGGATTCGTATCATTTTACTAGGATTCATTTTAAGAACCTGACAGCTTAGAGACTTCCTAATTTTATGTAAATCTAAGCATTTTACTTCTTTGGGGGTCTGGATAAGAAAAGGAGGAAGAAGAAAGGTCTGGCAACCACTGCAATAATCTTAACACTCTAGGGGCTATCTGAATCCCAGTTTATTAGAAAGTCATCTTATTTTCTTTTTCCCTTAGCTGACTTCTGCTACCTTTACTTTTTTTTTTTGCTACCACTCACTCCCCGTCCTTCTTGCTACTTCATATAAACACTCTGTCAGTCCCCTCTGCATTGCTTCCTCCCTGTTCCCACCTCCCACATCAGCCTCAGAAAGACGAGGTGATTCTGTGACTCTCTGCCGAGTGCTGCCAGCCCTTCTCCCTTCTGCTGCTGCTGCTTATGATTATGAAAGTAAAGCTGATACCAGCCCGAGCACTGACAGCAACAGGGCAAAACACCAAGATTATCCTGGAGAATGAGAGGCCTCACGCTGCTGATTCTTGCCTGCACAGCAAAGTTTTAAGTCATTGCTGTGAGAAGGATGGCCTGAACTGTTCCTTCCTGTTACACATTTTAAAATATCTGGGCAACCCCAGCCAAAGCAGGATTATCGATAAGCATTTTCCCGGCCAAAAGAAGAATCAAAACATTCTGTCAAGTTATGAAAGGTACTGCAGAAAAACTCGAGGCGAGTGAAGTTTTTAGCCAAATTCTGTGATTTGTCAAAACCTTACATTAAACTGAGGGAGGCAAGGCAGCATATTGCTGACATTTCTATGCATGTCTTTATATATCTCAGAATTGGTAGGACAGACTAATATAAAAACATAGAAAAAATAGAGAAATTACTATGCCAGTTCCATATGGTAATTTTAATACAGGAATTACTGGGATAATATGGTTGAGCATGTCCAGTGTGAACTGCATAACTTCCAGGGGCTTGGATAGAGGCAGTGTGACTTGGTGAGGTGCCTGAAAAAGCACTGACAGAAACATTTCCTGACAAATTGTGTTGCTGTGCAAAACCCTTTTGCCTGCAGTGAGAGGTTACCAGTTCATAAGGGATTGAAGTTCCTGCCCGGTGATGAGCTGGGCTGATGAGAGAACATTCCCCCTGTTGCCACTTCTATAGGTGATAACTCCTGGCAGAATAATTGAACAAGACAGATACCTACTGGCTATGAAATCTGAAGTCAATACAAGAAAATCTGCTAGAAGACAAGAGAAAGAGCACTGAGGTGTCTCTTCTAGTCCTGTGCCTTTGTCTAGCTGGTAAAAGTGCAGAGGCTGCTCCCTACTCGAGTCTGAATTCTTACAATACTTGCAAACAGGGGAAAAAAACACGATCAAGTTTTTGTTATGTATTATACAGAACCAAAAAAGGGCACATACAAAATTGTTTCCCCTTCTCAGGTCACCTTTCAGATCATGAGGTCATTATGAACTGTCTCAGCACTTTTACAAACTGGAGTCTGCTCAAACCATAATGCTTACAAAGTTTCACTTTGAATAGGCCTGATTTTCTCTGTCATTTGTTTTCACTTTTTATTTCTCTGCAGAACATAAAAAGTCAGAAAAAGATTTTATTTTCCCCCTACGTAGCATATAATTTACATCAATCATCCCAGGAGGTCAGTACCACTGGGGTGTCATTTAAATACAATGAATATAAAGTAATGAAGCTCTTGCTGGAGTGGACGGCCACAATTCTCGGAGAGAGAGAGAGTTTCCAAAGCATGTGGAGAAAACACAACGGGAGACCAAGTGAATTCATCACACCACAAAAATGTCTCCATCCTGTCGACAAAGTCATTAAAGGAAAATGAACCATTGTTACTCTAGACGCTTGCATTCCTTCAGCATAATAACCTCAGTATAGAAGCATTGGGGCAAAGAGAATTTGCACACACAGGAGAAAAAAAATTCAATCTATTTAAAAAAAAAAAAAAATTCCAGATTATGTAATGAAAGAAATCCTCCATGCTCCAAAGAGGAGACGGAGCCTCTGCAGAAGCCACAACTAATAAGGAACCATATGCAGTGGTACAGGGCGGTTTCTTTTCCTCCTGCCAACAAGGCAAAGTAAATGCCAACCCAGACAATTTTTTTCAGATAACCCACAAATTATGTTCTCCTTTAATTACACAAATGTTTCTACCCTTTGCTGATCCATAGCCATCCTGGTTTTTAAGATCCCTTGTTGAGATTTCCCCAGTACCATTTCCTTTTTCATATTCATTTACTTCCAATATTTTTTTCAGTCGCCATTAAAGCAATCTATGAGGAATGCAGGGATTAGAAAAGTTTGCTGTGATCATTTTTATTTATTTTTTTGGCAAAAGATGTCCAAATAAGAGAAACTGTCACATGCCTACAGTAAAGCATAGCATACACCAATTTATGAAAATAGATTCTACTTCTGTGGATCTCCCTCAGGGAAATACCACTTTAAAGCAAACCACCGTGCAACCCCTGGTCAAAAAAAGTAGCATTAGAGACCTGCAGCAGAAGTCCCTCCCTTTATTATAAATTATTCCATGGTGTGGCAAAGGCCTTTTCACTGTACTAATTAAAACAGAAACATGCTAATTAAATTACTACCTTTAATTGTCAAAACCATATAGGAATGTTATGGATAGATTACTTTTTTTTTTTTTAAATGCAAAAAGACTACCTTGATTTAAGCAAATACTGAAAGGGAAATCTATTCTTTATTTTTAGTAGCTGCATGGAAACAGGGAGCCTACTAAAAAGTGAGCAGAGCTACTGAGGAAACACATGCCAGCGAACACCAACTCATACCTGTTAATTACAACAAATATGCTTGCGGACAACAGCAAGAATGCTATTTATCCATCATTTACAGCCACTGAAGCTCAGGGAAAGGAATTGGTTTGCTGGCAAATGTCCCAATTAATTGGGCGTGCTATTTATTAGGGTGCTGATTAAAGTGTACTCTGCAATATAGTAGTTGAGTATGAAGTTGCCAACTCTTATTCACTCCTGGCTCGTAGGGATGAAAGCAGGAGAGTAGACTAGCACAATATGAAAATAATTATGTATTCCGTGCCAAAATGGATTTGAGGCAATTCCAATGCCTGGAAATTAAAGACCTGGAGAGACAGAATTAGGTAGCACCGTGATCTTGAGGACAGAACTTTGTGTTGTGTAATCCAGTTGTGACCAAGACCTTCAACCTGTAGTAGCCATTTTGCACATGTATTAACACTCCTCTCAGAAGCCAACCCCATAGGCATGCCCTTAAGTAAGCAGCATATGAATTAAATACAAAACAAGATAAAAGCAGAGTTTTGTTTCTGACTGATCTGATTCAATGCACTTGAAGAAAAACTACTTTAGGGGGGCCCTTTTCACAGCCACTGACTCCTCCAGCCTGTCCAATCAGCTGCCCTAACTGAGACTGTACCTTAAATAGTGCTTATTTGCTGTGCCGTTTACAAAACCATGGCTTCCACAAATTAGGCTGGGAGTTTCCACACACAATCAAGGGAGCTTATGCTAATAACTGTGTATGTTATCTGAAGTAATGCTTGAGGTTTGATCTCAACCAAGATAACCACCAGAGCAAACCAAAATCACGATTTGTACCAGCAAAGAATTTTTGGTCCTGGATCACTCTTAACTCACCTTGTTAGTGCTGAGGCAAGACCCAGGTAGAAGCCCAACTGGCCATGACTATTAATGAATTTAACAAGTCCACAGATGTTTTTGTTCTTACCTTCTTGCACAGGGGTCACAGCATATTGGCTTCATCATGCATTGCATCTCTATAGCCAGAGATATTCAAGGGTGACTTCTATGGTTTGAGACAAAAGACAAAAGACTCTAAAAACAGAAAATGAGCTTTGGTGCAGAGTCTTTCCTATGAAGCTGACTGTGCCCAAAAATCCATGCAGCTTTGAAAAGAGCACTCTGGCAGTATGCTGGATATCCTTGTCACCTATAAATGAGAGCAGTAAAGAGCAGACAAAGCTCCAATTCTCCCAAGCAATGTAAAGAGCCACCACTTAGTAGCCAGAGACTCCTCTAGCTAAGGGGCAGGTAGCAGTGTTGGCTAAATGTCCAGATGGATCTCAAGGAACTCCCTGAAGCACAACATCAAGAGAGACTCATCCCCCCTGTAATCACACCTGCCCATCACTCTGGCTGTCCTCCCTGCCAGGATTTCAGTGAAACCGCTGTACTGCACAAAACGCACAACCAAAGTAGCTTAAGCCTGACTGAACTGGAAGCGTAGTGATCACCCTAAAACCAGGATGTATTCTGGCAACTACAGTATCAGGAGTAGGTTTAAATGGAAACCCAGTCCCCATGGTCAACGCTGGCAAGAAACCAGTTCCTCCAAAAGCAGACATCTATGTTTGTCCATTAGACTTGCTCTGTAGAAGCCACTGACTGCGTTTGTGAGGGCTGAGCTCAGTTACCCATGTCAAGTCCTCTGAGCTATGTTGTCTCCCTCCACTTGCCTTTCCAAAGCTCCTCACACAGGTCCTGACTCAGATGTGCCAGCTCCATGGTGATTTTTTAGGTAGCCCAAGGCAGCTGTTATGGCATTAGAAGCTTAATTTTAGGCAAGTGAATTGAGCCTTAGGTCACTATTGAGTACCATAGGAGCTTAAATAGCTAGCATAAATATAAACAGTTACTTTTAGACAACCAAATTTAGGTGTCTGAACCTGGAACTCAGCTTTCCTCTAGCTGTCATTTGTCCAAGGAAAACAGCAGTTATATATAGTTACTTTTCACCTATATTAGATATACAAATTGGAGTATTATGTTGCTAGAGGAAAATTTGCAGGTTTCAGAATCCTTTGTAGCAAAAACACATCTGGGTCATTTGCCATGGAGGACAGGTGGGATCCTCAGGTTAAATTACATGGTTAGATTATTATGGACTCCAGTCATAAGCCTTTGGAAGATAAGTGAGAATTAGCCAGAACACTGAGCTTTCCTTTGCAGAAAAAATATAAGCAGAGGACATTAGTTCTTTCTGGATTTCATAGTCATATAATGAAAGTTTCCAGAATCAGTCCATTCAAAACAGTAATTTCTTGAGATGTAGGAATAGCACCAGCAATTTGCATCAAATTACTACTGGACTGCAGAATAAATAACATCAGTCACAGGTTGCTAAAGATTTAATTTCCTTAATGTTCTGAAACAAATTCATGTTATTTGACCATGCAGAGCAGGTAGAATACTGAGTTTATGGTTCTCTTAACACTTCTTATTTCTCAGGGTGGGTGCCCAGTGGTGGTAATCTGTGTACATTAGATATGAGATACAAATATATCAGAGAAGCTTTTTTTTTTTTCTCTGAATAAATATTTAAATATTTAGGGCCAAATTCCATTGCTAAACATATGAACACAGCTCCCTTTGAGCTCATTGGACTGGTGCATGTGTATCTAAGGGCAGAACTTGGCCCTTAGGTTTTAGATTTTAGCACCAAGCTTCCAATGTAAAATAACGTGTGATCTGTAACACACAGGAAAGCAGCAAGACCTGGTTTTAAAGGAAGGGTACAATTACATATTTCCATCTTTCTTTTGGATAAGAAAGCCTTCAACAGAGGTCCTGAGAATATTCTTACCTCTTTCCCAGACAGTCTTCCTTTTGTATAAGGTGCTTCTCTGGCAGCTTTGGTCATTCCTGTAGCTGAGAAGCAGAGCAGGATGCTTTTTTATTTCTTTGCAACTTCTCTCCAATTTCCATTCTGCCAGTTTCAACTTAGTATCATGATGGAAAATACAGAGCCATTTTAAAATACGGTTACACTGATGATTTAGATACGGTTTTTGAATTATGAAAAAGTCAGGATATTGATGTTAAACTATAGGCAGTGTGTTCAGATCAGCCAAAGGACATACCCAGTCAACCTTTCCAATGAGCCAGTATTACAGCTGGGATCAGCTAAAGCATTTTTACTAGGAAATGTCTGCAAAGTGCCAATACAGAGCTCTTGAATCCAGAGAGATTCTTTCCCTATGCTTGCTACCTCTTTTATCCCTCCCTTTAACAGTATTTGTAAAGTATTTAGATTTTTGAGTATCCATTTTATTTTTTAAAGCTCACATTCACCCAGCATCCAGGGCCAGAAACGACATGGAATGACTGCATGGTACTCATGCAATATTGTGTGACTGAACATGCAGCGTGACAGAAACCCGTACCAATGCCAAAAAAAAAAAAAGAGACAATGACCAAAAAAAAATAAATCATCTCAAAAAAAAAGAAAAAATCTTTCAAGAATAAGTGTAGTGATTGACCCCTCTGAAATTTCTCCAGGGTTTCAAAATTCCTCAAAAATTGCTCTCTCCAGTCTAATAAAGCTCTGGATTTTATCATTATCAAAAAATACTCGGACTGTTATCAACTCTGTGAGCCTACTGAACAGTTCATATATTTTAGTGGGTTTTGTGAGAGTCAGGATCTTGCTGGGAATTAAAGTTTTTGAGGGATGGAAGGCTTTTGGAAGATTTCTTATGAAGTCCACTGTCTACCTTTGATTCCTTTTCTGTGGTAATATGCTAATGCTGATGGCATCCAGCACAGCAGAGAAAGATCTTGCACACTTTTAAAGTTTTACAGATGCAATTATAAGTGAAAGTGGACTGCTAGCTTCCTCCAGTCTTTTTAAAATCCTGCACAGATAGACAGACAGACAGACAGATTAAACATTAATCCTTCTAAAAATGTTGTTCCATTTGTGGCCAAAATAGTATTTTATGGCATTTATTGCAAAGGTCAAGTAGAAGTTGTTCCGTACAAAATAGCATCTTCTTTTATCCACTTGAAAAATAACTTCTGCTTCAGTTTCCTTCCTCATATGCCAGCTTATTCTTTGCGTAATTGCAAAAATAAATACCATAGAAAAAGAAAACCTCTGGTACAATCCACTTCTTTTATGATGCTTCCACAGAGCTGGTCAATTATTAACGAACATGTAAGTAGTAAAGATACCCGACCCCGTTGGGTTTGGCAGAAAAATTTCTTATGACATGGGCTCAGAAGAGCACATAGTGTGTGAAGGGCTTGCGAGATTCAGCATTATTTATTATGTCAGCAGCCTCACATGGTGAGAGTTTTGATCACTTACTTATAGCATGAGTATTTTCTTCCACTAACTGTTCTTTAAATTAGCATAATCTCTGGCAATTGGCTTGTGGCCTTCAATTCTGTATTGATGTAGATGATAGGGGACTGTACATTAAAAGTCCTGCTCATCATCTGACATCCTGCAAGTATACACCAGCACAGAAGGTTGCAGGCCATGCTGTCAGAGGGGACTTTGCACTATCCCAGGTTTACTGAATCTAGCCTTTCAGAGCATGGATATTTTGGTAGGCATGTACCTACCCCAGAGAAACAATGTGGTTTTGACAACTGCTGTCAAAATGCCCACCCACTCTCCACACATCTTGGAGCACTGCTGAAAACAACTGCTCATCCAGTGTGGACAAAGTCAGTGAGTTCAACACCTATTGTAACAAATTCTGCTGTACAGTCTGGGGCAAATCCTACACAGGCAAATTGTCCCATGAGCCCTCAACAGGGCATGGTTTGCTACGGTAAGCAGTGAACTTAGCTGACCTTGTCCACACCAGTGAGGCAGCTACTTCTACTGATACTTGAGTGGATCTGAGGGCGGAAAACTATTTTAGACACCCCTCATCAAAAACAGGACATTCTTCTAGAGAAGGCAAAGCCCCAGCAACGTTACAGAGCCCACATGCTGAAGTGCACTGGGGTGAGTTAAGGACAAGGGATCATCACTCAGAAAGGCACCTATTTGATTTTAAATTCAGAATAATTTTGTTGTGGAATGTGGAATTACTGAAGTTTGTATTGATAATTTCACATATGGTAGAAGAAAATAAGCAAACACATTGTGTGCATCTATTAAATCAGGCAGACTTAACAACAGCCCAGTTCCCCTTTCACACCAGTGTAAATCAAGAGAGGTAGAGCTCAAAGCCACGGAGTTACTTGTACATGAGAAACAAATATTTCTGAAAACATTATATACCTTCTTCTTACTTCTTCTTCTCACTTAGTTTTCCTGATTGCCTTAAATAGTTATGTCTCTACTGGACTCAGAACATAAAATGGGGAGAGGAAGGGAAGCATGGAAGGATCATGGGAATACAGGGTGGGCAGCCAGGAGAAGCAAAGTGTCTGTCCCATTCTCATTTACTCTGAGATACAGAGCAAACAACTTTCAGACTTACTAAACATTCTGAACACACTGAGAGCTCTCTGTTTATTTCAGATGTGTAAAATGCCATAACTTGCCAGTAAATGGAGTTGGGCATGCAAGTGCATGCATGAAGATAACATATTAGTTACAAGAATTATAATTGTCCTGTCATTATCTTTTCTTTCTTTTCTGAACCAGAGTGAATGTGCCATAATCTAGCAAGAATCTCATGACAAGTAATGTTAGAAATAGCTTTTTTTTTCTTTTTTAGCTGCCAACTGTCTATTTTAGACATAACATCACTCTTTACTGTAGGCTTCCACATAAAAGCAACACGAACAGTAATGTCTCTAAGCAAGCATGAATGATTGGCTGCAGATTCTTTACCAAAAAGGGAGTTTATTTACTCCACGCAGGTCATAAATTTCCTTAGAAAAACTATCAGTGGTAATCTACATGTGGTGTTTAGTAAATAGAGCTTTCCTCTGCTTCCCTCAGTCCATGTTCTTCAATTGTCAAAAACAGTGAAAGACTTTTTTTTGTGCATAAAAATATAAATTATTCCAGATCTCTAAAATGTAGTGGAAATAATGAGCTAAAAGACTTGACATGTTCTTTACCAAGATGGACATTTAGACATGGAAATATGAAAGGATAAGGTGAGTAACTGGAAGCAGCAGGTTAGCTAAAGTCTTGCCTCTGCTTCTCTTAGGTGAAGCAGCACCTTATTCCACGAAGGCTACCACTGAAATCAGTGGAACTGCAGACAGAATAAGGATTTTCTTTCTTTTCTTACCAAAGTTTAAAAAAAAAAAAAAAAAAGAGGGTGGGATCTGCCTTTTCATGTAACAGGCTTTTATCTGCTCAAAAATCGCGCTAACCTCAGGGTGCCAAGCACAGTATCTTTGAAAGCATTCCAGGGATGGGAAGAGCTTCTCTATCTTCTCCACTACAAAGGGAAGCTTGGTAGTAATGAGAGCTGCTGTGGTCTTCCAAGAAAGGTTTTGCATCTGCTTTGCCCCCTCTGAGGACCTCTTGCTTGTTCGTCCTGGATGCTTCCAGGTTATGTCGTTCTTCTTATATTTCAAATAAGAGAACATCTAAGTGACTGTCTTCATGATGAATTTTGCCATGAAAAGACAGAAGGATTCTCCCTTGCTTTTCAATATGTGCATTTAATAAATTATATAAATATTTATAAGGTAAACTAGAATAACAGGTTTTGGTATTGCATCACATAAGCTCCTAATATCATAATGATCCTAATATCCCAAGGTCAGAGAACCTTATTCACATTTGAATGTCTAGTGTTAATGGTGAAGATTTTAATTGTTCTCGATCCTTCTAGGGCCTGACCAGTATTTGAAACAAATAGTTTAAAACTTATCAGGCTTATCATAACTGAATGATGAAGTGTGTTATGAAAGAAATGTCCAGAATTTGTACATGACTATTTTTTCTATCACTTCAAAACAGACTACTGAAAAAAATCTGTAGAGAACTTTGACTTCTGAACTAAGAGTATAAGCCAGATTTCAGCCTGTAAGGAATTTTTATGGTAGAATTACAGACTTCTAAAAAGACACAATTTAAAACTGAACTGCTGACAGTCATTCTGATTATATTTTTTATAAGCTACTATTAACTAGGATGAGACCTTAAAGGAGGAATAGATCCCATCTCTGTCTGCTGACTCAAGAGTTTCTTATCCTTTCCTCTAAAACAGTGCAGCCTGCTGTCAGGGACAATATTGGTCAGACTGGACTGACTACAGATCCAATCCAGTCTAGCAAGCCCAGCGCTGCTGTGGAGGCTTTGCAACATTCAGCTGCCAACTCCTCCATCTGTACTGAGCACGCGCGAGGAAAACCTCAACAATTTTCAGCAGCTTCTGACTCGGCCAAGTTCGGGTGGATCCTTCTGGTCAGGGACAACAAAAGGAACTTATCTGCTTTTTCCTCCTTATTCCTCTCCTACTCAGTAAAACTTCCCATCCCAGCTCTGAAATAGGTATTAGGCTGAAATTTTAAAGTGTTGTGAAACAATGTGTTTTCTCTTAATGCCGATCTTAGAAGCAGCAAAAGTATTTCTGCTGCAAGTTTCCAAAAAATTCAGCTTGAGGCAGACTAAGGATTGAAAAGCTCATCCTGAACAGCTAAAAATTGGCAACATTATGTGAGTGAAAACAAGGTCTTATACTGGAAAGTGGTAGAAAAGCTTAACTGCAGATACTGTTGGCAGCTTCACCTATAATATTTTTTCTGCCAGATCTTTGTCTTCTATTAGTAGAGAGAATCATTCCTGTGATGTCTAATGTTTTGTCACCTGCCCTTATGGCTTGTTTTTGGACTGGCACTGTTCTCTCCTGTGACTTGGCTGCCAATTCCACAACACTAGACTTAAGGAATTGCTTCTGTTCTGCCCCCACATCCAAGGCCTGAAGGCCACACCTGATGTGGGGCACACACATATTTCTGCTAAGATGTAAGCAGGATGCTCAGCATTTTCAGGATTACATTATGTCACACCATAAATATGATTATTCTTGATGCCTGGGTCTGGCCTGAGTGAATTTTCAGGAAAGAAAGGGCAAAAAAAGTTCTTAGGTAATCAAAGTCTTGGTTTGCTTTGCCCATTATGCTTATTCTACAGTTGCCATTACCATATGCTTTCCTCTACTTCACTCCTGTAGACTCCACCATCTCTTTCATAGTTGTCTGTTTTCATCCTTTTTAGAACAAGCCTGTCACTATTCAGTGTTTTTCTAATGCTTTGGCTTCAAGTCTTGTGTTATTAACAAAGAAATTTTTTCCTGCCATCCATGCTATTGAAAATAGATTTACAAAGGGAATCATCACCATTGCAACACTGAGAGAGTAAATGCAAGGATCTGGTGCTGTGCTTGTGGTTAGAAACACTAAAAAACCCTCTCCCACTCAATACTGACTTACATCTTGTAGTATCTCCTGTGTGAGCTTCATGGAGCTTGTATCTGGCCAGAGAGCACTTCATTAGACTCTTAAAAAACAGCATGCAAAATTTAGGGACTCTGCAAGGTTCCAAATGTATAAACCCTTTTTAATTATAGTTATACCACCCACCTTCCCCACGGTTAGTCAAGAGAACCAGTTTTCACTAAGGTCAACAGAAAGAATAACCATGAAGTTTCTGGCTCATGCTGCTTTTACATATGCTGAAATAAGGAAAAAAAATAAACTTAAGTTCTCATTTTTTAGCCTTTGTATCTCTAAAACAACATACTGATTTCATCTGAATTCATCCAATGAAAAAACTTTTTCCTCACTCTGAAATTAGTTAAACAGAAGTTGGAAGGAGGGTTAATGGAAAGGAAAAAGTTGGTCTTGCCATGAAAAATGACCATTTGTGCCTAACTATGAGGACCCTGACAACTTCCTACAGCTAATTTTTAGTTTGCATTTTGCAATCAAAAAAAAAAAATTATTTGAGAAAGACAGGCCGTACATTTTTCTAATCCTACTATATGTTCAGGTTTTTAGTGCCAGAAAGCACAGGTGATGCTTTCTCTTTCGAAGGCCATAAAAGATGACAAGTAGGCCGACGTTTCTTCCTCATAGCAATGATGACATGGTCATTTGCTGCTTTAAACCTGTCTGAAATACATGCAATCCCAATGGGGCATAAGAGGCTGCAGACAGGGAGGGAAATGGGAGAACTCTGCAGCAGGACCCACACCTAGGCTTGCAGTCCCTGCTTATTAGAGAAGCAGAAAATACATCATTTAGGAAAAATACAGAAGCAGTAATGGTTTACTTTGTTGTTTGTATAGCCCGTGTTTCGCTGCGTGCCGTGGAAAAGCCAACAGTTTTTCAGCAGGGACAGGGTAGGTTTCCTACCAGGTTTCCAGATTTTTTTCCTGGTGTTACTGGATGCCAAGCCCTGCTCATCTTCGGACCTCTGAGAATTTAACATATATTTTTGTATCTCAATAGGTATATGGTAATAGTTAGGACCTCATTTTATACTGAAGGAAAACTAAAAGCTAAAAGTCTTGTCTGAGGTCCCAGAGCATTCAGCATCAAGTCCTGAGACAGAACACAAGAGTCTCAGCTCTCAGTCCTCAATTCCTACTGAAAATACTGGCAGAAAAGTAATATTCTCCAGTTCATTTTTTGTTTATGTAATCATTTTCTAGCCTGTCTTTCAAACCTTTATGCTTTTGTTTGTATCAGGGACTATAAATGCTAAAAAGCAGTGCATGGTGCTGAAATATTAAATGCTTTCAACTAATTTTGGGACACAAAGAATCTTCTTTTATCTGGGCTGTAAATCAGTGGGGCAGGGACACAGTAGTTAAACAAACCATAGTAGTCCATAGTCTGAGTAAGAATGCTGCAGTTACAGAACTCATTACCACACGCCTACTTAGCAGACCGAATAACGTGCTAATCTGGAGTTACTATTTGTCATACTTAAGAAAAAGCAAAGAATAGCTGGGCAAACAGTCAACTTCCAACCAAAGCGAAAGTAAAGCGCTGCCAAGAGACACTGGAGCTTATCTCGCCCCTACTGAAATGAATGGAAGTTCGGCAAAACCTGCTCTAGCATTAAGTTTACTTAAGTTCACATATTTTGGCTTGATGAACGCTTTCACGAGTGAATAAAAAACTTCGGGAAGGTAGATGTTGGAAACAAGAATATTGGCAATTCTTTCACTATAGTAATAATTGCTGACATTGCTGTAGTCGCTCTGGCTAAAAATATCAAATACAATAACAAACCCAGTGAACCCATTCATTTATTCCCGTTTCACAAAGGCTATTTACATACACAGAAAGGCTCAAAATAAATTATGTATTCATCATATTTGCAGCACATTCCAGCCCAGCAAACTGGCATCAAAACTATTTATTTAGGGAACATCATCCAGGTTGGAATCTTTCATATCTGATAATTATTTTTCATCTTGAGCACCCAGTACTTACAACAGGAGCATGCTGGGCCTATGTTTTAGAAATGTGATGGTAAACAAACTCAGTGCTCTTTAAAACATTACCTTTTTGTCCAAAAGCAGTCTAATTATGGCTGTATTCACAACACAGTTAAAAGTGAAAAAGCTAAAAGACAATTTAAATTGCAGCAAGTGCAGCCATACTAGTGAAAATCCAATATTGTGAAGTGGATCTGAAGGTGTTTGTTAAGATATAACTTGCAGTGCAAGCACATTTTTTCACCAACCTCCTACAATTCTCTAAGATCTTAAAATATGACCCATTTTGCAACCAGCTAAAATTCCGAGAAGTTCTGAAATAAAACCCGAGGAAAGCCGAGCAGCAGGGTTGCTCTCCATTCCAGCCAAATCCAAGCCAACGATCCAGATTATATATATCATAACATGAATGACTTCTTCTGAAAAATCCCATCCAGCTTTTATGTAGGTCCATAAACATTACTGGTACTTTTATTAATTTGTCCATAACTGTTTAAATAAAATTCTAGAGCTCTGAGCTGTGATCTGTTCCAGACTGTAGTAAGTTCCTGTTAAATGTGTAAATGTTCGGCAGAAAGATATTTTTGCACGGAGACTAAAAATCAGCTGTGCCAGATACCTGAAACTTTGTTAGGGCGCTCAGTGGAAAATTTTATTTCGACATTATAAATAACCCTGGACTATTTTAAGTGACCTTAAACTGGTAGCTTCCAATGACTTATTTTAGTTTATCCTAATTAACTTTTTATTTTATTTTAGTAGGAAGAGAGGTGACTGTAAAATTTTTAGTGTGACTAATTAAAAGTGGAAACGTATCTTCTTGTTTGAAATGAAATAAATCATGATTGTCAGGCTTATATAGCGTTTGGATATAAAACAACTCCTTGCCTTCTTTCTAGCGCCTTTGGAATGGCTCTTAGGGAATGTATTAGAGCCAGCTAAAGAACGGGGGGAAGAAGCCAAAAGAATCTATGGACATAAATATTTTGCCAAAATAAGTATGAAAAAATGTATTTTCTGTATCACAACCACAGCAAACCAGAGCTTCTGCATATATACTAATCCGTATAGGTGATGAGTAATTGTGCCTTGGAAACGCCTGTGGCCACTTTGGGGGAAAAGCAGATCCCTGTGGTTGTCGGGAGAAGCAGGGTGAGCTCAGGAGGGGTTTGCAGCGTTATCCACATGGATCGCATTTTCTCAACGGGATAGAAAATTTCCAGAGCCCTTCCAACCTTGGGCCAGGAAAAGAAAAGAAAAAAAACAGAA
>QWTY01011579.1:5039-18816 GCA_008033365.1 Pseudorectes ferrugineus
TTTTTTTTTCATTTACACTGCAGTAGTTGACAGTTTTGTCCATTAATGACATAATGTCAGTGTCATTTAAAAACAAACATTTTTTTTCTACTTGGATATGCAGATGGGGAAAAGCAAGCATCAAAAAAGTATAAGCCGATACAATCTGTGTAGTTTTGAGGAGTATAAATTGTTCACAAATTTCAAATGGACTTTCTAGCTCTGAAACTTCAGGGGTGATTCCTCTCTTAACTCTTGCACTGTTGATGATCTGAGCACAGAGATGCAGCTAAAGTAACATGCATTAATCTGAACCAGGCAAACACACTGAGCAACACAAGGTAAGTATGATGACACGTAACTGAGGTGATGTTGTCTGGTGATGTGCTGAGGCTGGGGAGAGGGGCCTGTTCCAACTGCTTGATACGCAAAATTCTCTTCATGTAAATTCTCAAGGACTTGGGAAACTTGCAAACACCATTAAAAGGCTCTCTCTTAATTCATGATATTATACCCTTTGAGCAGGCAGTAAACAAAATCTGTTAATTAGCTGGCTCTAAGAGTTTGAATGGCTTCTTTTCAATGGGTGAGTATTTCTTTCACATGGAAATCCTGAAATTTGAGAATAGAAACTCACTCCTTTGCCAACTGGCTAAATACTTGCTTTTTTTCTCAAAAGTTAAGACAGGGTCTACTGCTAGTGTTATACACTATTATGAAAACTGTAAATGACCACTGCCTCTAGCTGTAAGTTGAACATTGCCTTCAAATGTGGAAACAAGAAAGACACATTGCTTCAACATTAGTAACCTTAACAGAATAGCCAGGGGTAATCTTAACAACTGACGACTCTAATAATATTTTGAGAAGACATGGACAAAAATATATTGCAAAAAAAAGCCTTTGAAAGGTAGTGGGAATCCCGAATGCTACAAAATGTGTAATAAAAATAATGGTGAAAGATGGATAGTTCTTTCATGTTCTTGCACTGAAATTAGTAAAAACTGATGAGTTAACACAAGTTAACATGAAGGCATATGAGAGCCTAAAAGTGACCAATCAAACACCATAGGTTTGCAAGGCTGAGCCCCAAACCACATTTATACAAGAACACAATGATAAATCTAGCACGGAAGTATTTGCTGAAAGCGGCTTTGAAACAAAATTTCAGGCTCCAGGGAAAACATCTGTGGAATGTTTTATGAAAAAGAATTACTAGACTTCTGAAATACACAGATTTCAGTTTGGGCAGCATCTTAGCTTCTCACCTTAATAAAACATAGCAAAACATGAACTCAACACACATTGTAAAGTAGTTCACAAAAGAGGCGTAGATTTTAAGGCCAGAAGGACCACTGAAGAATCCAGTATGACCTTAGTGTAAACCAGACCAAAGAACTTAATCCAAATACTTGGTGTTTGAGTCCAGTAATTTAGTTAGACAAAGCACACAGACAGGCAAGTTCCCACATGGGAGGTGAAAATGGGAAATTGCAGGTACTCTGCCTTAACTGCCTGCGCACACACATGCCTTCTAGAACCTCACAACAAATAGGAGAAGGTGTCAATGAAAAAATAACTGCAAATCATCCCAGTATATGAGAGCAGTGAAAAAGTGAAGGCTTTCCAGAGATCTGTATTTGTTTTCCATTGTAGCTGTTGCTATTTCTTTCCTAACAAGAAAAGGCAGAAGATGGAGAGACACAGCCTCTCAAGATGACAGAACCCTTTTAACATTCTTCTCTCCTTCCCTTCCTTTTCCTTGGGTTCTCCTTTATCTGGTAAAACAGAAATTAATAATCTGAAATCCAGTTCCAGCTCTTCTCTTCTTTGTCAGTGGATGTAGACAAAGCTTATCTGTTTTCTTTCAGAAACATGAACTAATTAGAACCATTTTTCTAATTTCAGTGACTTTTCAAAAACAAAAGCCTTTTCTCTCAAATTCTCCTGTTTATTTGATGTACCAACAAATCCCACATCTTATTCAACAGGGAAGAATTGTAACCCAGTGTACTACAGGAAACTAACAGCAGCAGTGAGTGCTTTTCTCAGCTATCACATCAGAAGAGTGCAAGATGCTGTCATTTGCAATTTACAAGACAGAAATCCGTTTTAGAGAACAACTGCTGTCTTTTCAGATGTCAGTTCCTAGTTGCCAGTCCCTAGTTGTCATTGATACCCTTCAGAAGAGCCAAGAACTAAAGGTTAACTAAATAGACACATGCAAGCTTGTCCATGGCTCCGAGAGAAATGCCCAACACATCACCATCTTTAAGGTACACCATTCAAGGCAGTATTTCACTGTTGCTTTTTGGAGCTTGGTAAGAAATAGTGAATAGCTGCAGGGCAACCTGTTACTTCTGTTCAGTGCCGAGAAATGTCACTCAGACTTGGAAGGCATTGAAGATGACATCATACTTTTGATGTAGATTACAACAACTCTTTTGTTAGGTGTGAATGGGGCATTAGTGATCTGGAAGTGTAGATAAAAAGCACCAGGAAATTCTAAATGTTAAGTGCTGCCACTTAAGTAAGAGTTAAAGCTGCTGACAAAGTAAGTATTTGGAAAAAGGCAATCTTTTTATTCTGTCAGTGTTTTTAACCACAGTTCCTATGGCCAGGCAGTTAGACCAGTTGGTCCTCATGGGTCCCTTCCAACTGAAATACTCTCTCCTCTTACTCTATTTCTATTCTATTTGCATTCTACATTGTCAGAATGAGAATGTATTCTTTCTTCTGGATCTTCTACACACCGTGCATTTTGCATGGAAGAAGTTTTGGGGGAAATAACAATAATTTATTTATCAGGTATTGACAGGTAAAGGCAGTTTCCAGCTTTTCAATCAGTAATGTATGTATTTTTGATTAAGGTTTCAGGGTTGACTAGAGAAATTAAGTTCTCTTGAACCTCTTAGGAGGTTCAATGGCATATGCACTGAGGTATTTGTAGTGAGGTTTGTGCATAGAGGGACATTGCTGTTGACAGCAGAGGAATTTGTCTTTTGGGAATTAAGCAAGGCCAAGGCTTGGACAAAAAAGTATAGAGTTTGCATATAATTTTTCTTTCCTCCTGTGATTAAAACCTAGATATAGCAGGACGGTTCCTCAAATAGCCTTTAAATGCTAGTTGCTCAGAAGAGTTACTTTACAAATACATACCTAGTTTACTGCTCACTCCTGGGTCATTGAGAGAACTTCAAAGACATGAAGGGTCTTCCCTGCATCACTCATTTTTGTGCACCACCCAATCTTCTTCCTGGAAAAACATCGGGTAAAAGACCGGAGAAGGCTCAAAGAGATGCACGCCCTAACCCTTCAGGTATGCAAATGTGAGGGGGGTGATTTAAGAGCTGCTGTATGCAGACAACTCTGCTGGCCCTAGGTGTGACAGCCTTTTTGCTGTAACTCCAAATCTTCTCTGAGGGAATGTAGTCTCTGGAAGAGGCACGCCCCCGGCCCTGCCCTCTGCTCGCTCGGCTCTTTCCGCCGATGTACTGAAGACTGTGGTGAGAGACAGAACCTGAAGCCCAGATTGCTACTACTGGTTAAACTTTACCGATCTGCGTTTGTCTAACAAGGACGAAAATACAGTTTATGACAAACTAGTAACCATAAATGTGAATACCGTACACACACACACCCAGTCCTTTGGTTTCTCTGGCACCTCAGGCAAACACCTGGGACTATGATGAGTGTGGAGGGACGTCCCCCAGCACATGAAGCACCGCTGTTCTCTGCTGGTTCCCGAAGCCTCGCTCCTAAAGCAGAAGAGCTGGGGTACCCATGAATGCACAGCCCCCTGAGGCAGTGTCCTGGTTCCTCCTGAAGGACCCGCCTACTGTCACAGCCTCACAACTGCCGGCGAGCGATTCCCTCTCCAAGGAGGGGCGGCAGGGCACAGCCCTCCTGCGGGGTGCCCCGCTGGGAGCCTACGCCCGATGGTCCCCAAAATCCACAGGAAGGGGCAGGGACCCCGCGGGGCCTCCCGCTCCCCTCGTCCCGGGGCTGCAGCCGGGTTTAACCCTTCCCTTACACCGCGGCCACCTGGGCGCTGCTCGTCCCTTCTGGTGCCCGGGAGGAGGAGGAGGTGGTAGAGGAGAATGGGGATATCTGGAGCCCCCCCGGCACCGCAGCGGCGCAGGGCGGTGGTCGCTGCGCCTCCGCCCCTCTCCGGCTCGGGCTGCCCGGGTACCACGGCCGGGGCGGGCACGCCGCTCGCTGCGCCGCTGGCAGCGGGGATCCGAGCGGCCGCCGCCGCCCGTGAACGCTGGAGGGGGCTCTCGGCCGCCTCCTCCCGCCGGCGGCTCCCCCTCCGGGAGGGGGCAGGGTTAGGGGAGGGAGGTGCAGCCGCGGCAGAGCGGCGGCGAGCGGCGTCCAGTTCCCGCTCCCCCGGTCCGCGGGCGGCAGCAGGACCGGCCCCTCCGCCGCCGCCTGCCTCCCTTCTCCTCCGCGCCGGCCCGGTGGGCTCCCCCCGCTGCCAAGCCGGACATGGCGACCCTGCTCCTGCGAGCCCCTCGCTGTCCTCCTCTCCCCACCGCCGCTCGTGCCGCCGCCTTCTCCTCCTCCTCCCCGCGGAGCTTTTAATGGCTCGGACCTCCGGCGGCCAAGCGCGACTGCCCCTGCACCAGCCGCAGCGAGGAGAGCCGGCGGGAGCCCGCGCCGCCCCAGCCCCGCGCACGGTAAGGGCGGCACGGCGAACAATGGGGCCGGGCGGGAGCGGCGGCGGGTGGCGCCCGCCCCGCCGGGCACCGCGGCCGGGGCTGCGGGGCGGGCGGCGGGACCCGCCCGCGGGGCGGCCGGGGCGGGAGGCAGCCGGCGGCCCCGAGCGCCGCCCCCGGCACCGCCGCCCCCTCCCCGGGCGGTGACAGCCCGGCGGACACCCCGCTCGGCCCCGCGTAATCCCATTACCGCGGGTAATCCGCGGGCAGGCTCCGCGCAGAGCGGCGCCCGGACCGCCCGCCCTCCCCCGCGTCCCCAGGCTACCGCGGCCGGGCGCAGTCCGGGCGGCGGCGAGGGCGGCAGCGCAGCTCCGTGCCTTTTGTTTCGCCCCGGGCTGGGACCCGGCCCCGGGTCCCGGCGGTGAGGCGGGAGCCCTGGAAGGACGTGCGGTGCCGGGCGGAGTTGTAGGGGCGGCCCGGGGAAGGGTTTAGCCCAGGCCGGCAGCCGGCGGGGAGGTGCCGCTCCGGGGGGCGTGCGAGGGCAGCGCCTCCCTCCTGCCTCGGTCCGGGGCGGCCCGGCCGGGACGGGGTGGGATGGAACGGGACGGGACGGGCTCCCGCTCGTCCCCAGTCAAGGCCACCACCCCGGGTTTCCTGAGTGGCTGGAGCGGCTGCAGCCGCCCGGTCCTCCCTCCCTCCCTGCCTCCCTCCTCCGTCACACCCAGGGGTGCGCAGAAGTGGCTCCAGCCTGGTGTACTCGACACCTCTGCCGTCACCTTGCTCGTGTCCGAGCTGGAGAGTTAACCGGTTTCACACCGAATGTTGCCTTCTCTTCGTTGTGATCAGCCTCAGACAGCCGTGAACCGCTGGGGAAAGTTTAGAGTAAACTGTAGTTTATTTCCAGAGCGGAAGCTCATGTGCAGTAGGCCTTAGCTTTTGTGATACGGCTGCTTTCTCTCTTTTCAAAGCAGGCGTAAACTCCGTGGAGTTGATTTAAAGTTGCCGGATTTGCTTGATTGCCGGCATGAAATTACTGCGTAGCGTATCTTTTTCGGTCACAGCCTTCTAACTTGGGTTACCTTCAAAGAGATTTGTCCCTCGAGAGTGGAAAGGTGATTGCTCTAAAGGAACAGCATCTTATCAGCTGTTGTGTTATTCATATCTCTCAGAAACTTTGACTCCTGCTCCTTGCATTGCTTCCAATTCACAGCAAGCAGCTGATGTTGGAATCAAGCCAACAAAAATAAAATTGTGAAGGAGGTCAGTTAAGAAAAGCCCCAAAAGTTCTCTTTGAATTAAGATACTTCTTTCCTCTACTTTTGGATGTTTACGCGAGAATTGTGATACCTAGCTAATTGGTGGATCTGAGCCTTTTAGAAATGGTCCTGCTTCCCAAGAAAGTACGAAATCCTCTTAGCTTGTGCCTCAGGTGTCCGACCTGCCGGGGTCTCGAAACTCGGGGCTGGCTGACAGGACAGGACAGGACGGGAGCTGTGGGTGCTGTGCCCACTGCGTTGCTCCCTGGGGCTTGTACTTACCCTGCCGTGCACATGAAGTGAGGACCGGGCTCTTGGTGAGGCCAGGCGAGAGCTGCTCTTCCCCCTTTGCCCTGGCCTTCTCCAGTGTCCGAAGTGTCCTGGCTCTTCAAAGGGTAAAAACTCAGCAAAGGGTAACAACTCTGTGGCTCAGGAATCCCGCCAAGTGTTTGTGCTTTCCAATTCAGAACTTCATTCTCTTAGATATGGTTTTGCTTCAGGATTTGGCAGACTCTCTTTCCTTTCCTTTGCAAATAACAAAGATGAGGGGTTATATGTAATACATTGAATTATGGTGGCTATTTTTGAAAGCTTAGACGTGGCTTGTATCAGTCCAAACACGGTGCAAATTCTTTTATCCCCGTGGAATTAAGCTCAAATGTAGAACTGTGGATCCCTGTGGACGGGATAGTTGGCAATAGGGCCAGCTTGTCATCACGGGAAGGGGGTAGAAAGCTGTATTTCTCAGCTTGTTTTTTGCACTGTCTTGTACAGTCAATTAAATTATTGTTTTTTTCTTCTGCTCTCTATTTCTTTAACTAACCAAACACACTAGGAAAGTGGGCAGAATATTTGGCAAAGAGTAACATGGAACTTCAAAATGTCAAAAGTTGGTATGAGATTGAATGTGTAATATCCAAGCTTGACTTTTATTTAATGGCCAGACTTCAAATTGGATTTTTTCCTTTTTCTTTTCCCCAGGTTGACACAGTTCATTAGTCATTTTGTAATCAATATCTTTAAACATGCTACTTGTAACTAAACTTTTTGGAATAAAATTGTGGAAGATAAATGACCTAAGGGGAAACACCACTTAAATGTGATGGTTTGAAAAAGGAAAGAGAAAGACTTGCCCTATGAGATGTATTTCTGCATTAAAATTCAGATAGAGAATTCTGAATTTATAGAGTTACTATGTAAATTTTCCCTGCTGATTTTTAGATTAATTTAACTTCGTAAAAAATCCAAACTTCCACTTAAAAAATTAATATATGATGATAATTAGCAGCTCTTCTAAAAAAAAAATATATAAAAAATTTTGACATCGATGAATACGAGGCTGCCAGTTCTGGCAGCTTTTTAGATTATGTATGCTTCTTGATGGAGCTATGCAAAAGAAATGCTTCTCTGGTTTGAAATATCTTTACATTAAGTCCTTACTTGCTCTTGGGCATGCTTTTCTTAAAGGGACTGACCGCTGTGGAGACGCCCAAACTGGGATGTGTTCGGGCATGAAGCTGGGAAGGTGGTCCACAGGACCATATTGTTTTCATAGTGTTTGCAGGGACAAGTTGGTTGTTGGGCAGAGAAATCCCAGGGCTGACAGAATCAAGTGCTCATCGCCAGCTGAGTGCGTCCCCTCAGGTTTTACAAGGTGAAAAACTGTGCAGAGAACAATGTTGGCTGTTCCCTGCCTGTTAGTGGTTGTCCATCCCTCTTTCCCGAGACTGGAATTTGAAGTGCAGGTCAGTGCTCTGACCTTGTCCTCCCCTCTGCTCCATTTGGGGAAACGCAGATCTGCATCTTGCTGACTGCAGTGGGGAGCTGGATCCAGAACTTCCAGAGGATTGACTCAACTCATCTTTCTAAGCTTACACTCGTATTTAGGAAGTATTTTTTGTAACCGTAGGATTGGATTACAGACCCTGATTATATACATAAATGAAGCTCTTAGTGGATGTTTTCAGCAGTTAAACCTCTGTGTTATTAATCTTGGTTAAATTCTAGTGCTGAATCAATGTATTAGCATTGTACTTTCCGTGCTGCGCTGTTAGTGTTAGGGACTAAACTTACCGGGTTTGGTTTCTGGTTTGATTTTATTCCCCCAACTGTTTTTTCATGGTTCTTGTCTGTGCCAGTGCCCTTATTTTATATTGTATTTTTTAGAAAAGCATTATAAAAATGCTGTTTATTGAATTTGGGTCCACCAACTTGTTCTGCTTTTTCTGTTTCTTCTTTTAGAAATTGGCATGTTTATCTTAAAATGTTTGTAATTGGCATGTTTATCTTAAAAGGCCCTTACCAGGCTCGTTTTCCTGACTTTGAAAGGTTGCAGTTTGTGTATTTTCTTTGTATTTTTCCTTTTTTTGGTGTACTTTTCTGACTGGCTGAGTAGATGGTGAAGTTTCTAGTTTACAGATGGACCGCTGAACTCAGGAGAGTAAAGGAACAACTTGTTTTTCTGGTTGTAAAGGCACAAAAGACTAATTACAGGGGTATAAAAGGTCATCAGGCTCAAGTCAGCTTTGAATTTGTGCAAAATGTCAGTAAATTTGGCCTGCAGAAATGTAGGCAAATCAGACAATTAGGTCAGTCTTTGTGGGTTGTGGGCACTATCTTGTTTGTCATCAATTGCAGCATGATGAGCTTTCTGACCTTGTCTGTAATGAAGTAGACTTGATTAAATATTATGAGAAAGGAAAATATGATATGCCTTTTGGGGGATTTGAGAAACAGGGATGATCCTTTGCAACTACATTTCTTTTTTCTTTATTCTGGAAATATAAATGGAGGAAATTGTTCCTAATGTTTGGTTGTCAAAAAGGACTTAAAGAAAAAAAAGAATGGTGTCTCTGTTAGCTGGTACTCAAATAAAATGAAGCTTTGTTGGTGAAGTTCAGGAAGGTGCTAAAGTTCTGTTCTCTGTTGATCTCGTGTGGGAACTGATTTTTGTAATGTGCCCTTCAGTGTTATGCAGTAAAGTCTGTACAGCAAAATCTGGTTTTGTGTCACTGTATAATATGGAGAAAAGAACTTTCTCAAGCTGTGAAATCTGGATACTGAGGCTTACAGGAGAAGATTTTTTGTACAATACACACTTGTTACTCGGCATGAGGAAAACTGGGGGGTTGGGTGATATTTTGGTGTAAGGTAGGGATGGTGTTTGCAGACAATGTTTTCTTTCCCAGCTTATAAATTGGGTGTAGTGGTAAAACCCACTGGAAGGTGGGAGGCTGTTTCTCTGAGACACCGCTTCCCTTACTGGTGATGCCTTGCCTACGCTCTGCTCTGGTGCTTACCATTAAAATCGGGTTTTTGGCTACCTTGGCATCAGCGCTGGAGGTTGCTGACCCATGGCACAAGATTTATCAAATGAGTAGCAACGTTAACAATGACTTCGATCCCCATTTCCTTCCAAATATGCTGTCTTGGGGTGGGGGAAAAGTAGTGGTTTGGACCTCACAGGGTGACTGAATTTGCCATAATGGAAGTATGTTAAGAAACTGTTACGCTCCCATTGTGATCACATGTGATCCTGTAAGGCTCTCTAAATTGCTGTTTCAAGTTGTCTCCCTCGTTAGGGGTAACACAGAAGTGAAAAGGCCAAGTTGTGCAACCAAAGGGGACCTTCCCCTCCTCCCCTAGGTACAGGGTTCCCCAGAGCATCTATTTCTATAGCACGAGGTGTTTAGGTGTGTAATACACAAAGTATTACAGAAATTCAGCAGCAGATGATGTGTCACATGGACAGTTTTATCTGAGGAAAAGCTGTGACTTTCTGAACAGTATCAAGCCATCCTTGTTTGAAACAACCGTGTTTGAGTGCAGGCACTGTGCTCTGTATACAGAGGGAATATGGGATCACTGCCTCAGGAACAAGCTACTTGGGCACCTGGGTTGTCTCACACAAAACATTGCTAGGGAAGAACACACATTTTTGTAGGTCAAAAGACGGCTTACTGGTAAACTTGAAATCCTAGCAGTAATAGGAGGGAGTTGGTATTGTTGGATGCTTCTTTTTCTGACCTGGGGCTGCTGTTTCTGCTGGCCACCACTGGCCTCTCTGCATCTTTCACGCCTGATTATTGCAGTCCCAGTAGTTTGATCGCTGGTCACTAATAACACTGACGACTGCGTCTCCTTAATCAAGGGCCCTTATTTTCCATCGCTTCACCATAGGCATGGGTCAAGAAGACATTTGTCAGTGTATTGCAACAGCACAAAGGGTCTGTCTGCTCAGTAACCCGAGTGCCTTTAATTGGCTCTTCCTGCGCCGCATCGGGCATTTTTCTGTTGGTTATGCTCTTTCAAATAATTTATTTCTGTGCCTGGATTAAGAACTTGACCTCCAGATGTTATGCGTTCACTCTTTCAATCTCTGAGTGTTATTTTTGGACGTGTCCCAGCCTCTGTCTCTCCGCTGAACAATACCGAAGGTGTTCCATGGGGACCTTTGCTAGCCCAGCAATGGAGCACCGGCAGGCTGCTCATTAGTCTTTTATGTCTCTCCTTATCAGTTTTACTGAGAAACTCCCTATCGCTTTGGTTGCACATGTTGGAATAATTAGGCTTCCTGTTCAGCAGGTTTATGTGGCATTGATTTTGGCCTGAAAGTTCAGGGGAGGGGAAGGATACCATCAAATTATTTGAAATGGCAAGTATGTCTTCCATAGTTGCCTTTTTCCATTATGAGTTGGGTTTAAAACATACTCTTGCACAAAGAGAGGCAGAAATCCCAAGCAGACTTTAATGCTACTTAAAAAGGAGGCATTCTCCCTTGCATTAATAAATAAGGGAAAATAAATTTCTAAGAGGAAAAGAGGATGCGATGATATCACTGTTCAGTTGGAAGAGGGCTTCACATAATTCAGAGACTCTGGGATCACAGCAGGTATCAGACAGACTTGGAGCATTTCCCTGGCCACCCTGGTCTTCCTACAATTATGGGAAGGGAGGATGGGATGTTGTTTGGGGATTAAGTATTCTTTTTTTCTGTCCATCTCTCTCGTATTTCCAATTACTCTGGAGTTCGCTGCTGCTTGTGGCTTACCATCAAAGTGAACTTAATTTGATTTGGTTTTATTTTGTTAATTCTCTGCAGTCTTATGATTGCAATAACAGTGATTACAACTGAGAAGTCTCTGGCCAGCTATTGCTGTGGTGTATAATAGCAGTGTCTTTTTCAGATTAAGGAAAAGTAGGATTTGTTTAGTTTGTCCTGCCTGAGGTTATTTTCTCAAACATCCAGGCTAAAAAGGAAGGTAAAGCTCTTGTAAAAGTAAGAATCTGCAGAAATGGTGGGGTTTTTTTCTTTTTTTTTTTTCCTCAGGAGTTTCCTATTTTCCAGGGAGTTATTATAGTATTCAGGCTCTTAAAAATACAGAAAATACTAAAGGGAGAAATGGGAAGGGGGTATTCAGCTGCTGTACCTTTTAGAGAACGAAGAGTGTATATAATTTTATGAACCAAATAGTCTCAGTGCATTTTAGAAGTTAAACTTACTTTGTGTGACTCTGTAAGATTAGCTTCCTTGGCTAATTTTCAGTCTTTTTCAATTTGAAGACCTCAGCTCCTATCTTATCATGGTGGGAATTCCTCCTGAAAATGTTTTACGTTGTGCTTGTAAGACCTGAAGCCCTTGTGTTTGCCTTTAACATGTTAAACATTCAGTAATGCTTTTTAAACAGAGGCATCGGTTTGTGCATGTGGGAAGATCAGCTGTATGGTTATGCCATTGTAACCTGTGTTGTTCATTAGCCATTTTGGCTGAATTGATTGTTGTAACATGGAAAATAACATTGTTTAATGTTTTGGTGCAGAGTGCCATTTTTCCCTTCTGTGTCCCTCAAAATATTGAGCATAATTTTCAGTACTATGAAAGAGAAAATACTAGAAACCATTAAAAGAAACATATAATAAGCAAAAAGGAAAGTATACCTACAATGTGTGGTCAATAAATATTAAACTTGAAGCTAGCAGAAAATACCCTCAAAATGCCTCAATATAATAAATAAATAAAAGAAAGACAAAGCAGATGGTGTGATAGTATTGCAGCGGAGAGAAGGGCAAGTTGACTCTAACATTTGAATGTAAAAAAGGTTTTAAAAGGGACTCTAATTAAGTGCTGCTCACAGCTCTGCTTTTAATAGTAATATTTGAATATTGGGATAAGTCACAAACAGCGCAATTCCGAGGGTATAGGAACCATTTGCCTAAAACATGTGAGTCGGAAGTGAACCGCTAAGAGGAGAATTTCTAAACAGACCTGTGGGAGAGGAGAGGCTGTTGGTGGTAACTTTATGGGGCAGGCTTTTCCAGCTCAGTATTTTTTTTCATATTGTTTACCATTAAGGCTTGAACGGTAGCGCTGTGCCTTTGTTTCTGAATGTTCTCTGTCTGCACCTCAATAAACTGGTAGGCAACTTCAGCCATGCTAGGCAAACAATGCAGCTTAATTAAAAACTGAGTGGTGGATAGAGGAGAGACTGAAATCACTGCAGCTGTTGCTGGAGGTCATCGGCGTTGCCCGTCAGCTGTCCCTGCGGCACGTGCGTGGCTGGGTGGTCACACAGGTACTGCTCGCAGCAAATGCAGCCTTCTGCCATCTAATTAGCAGCGAGTAAATAGGACAGTGTCAGGAGAGGGGTCGGGCAGTCTGACAGGGCAGAGGGTGTGTGGTGGAGCCAGCCGTGCAGCCGCTGAGGGAACAGTGTCCCTTGGGTAGAAACCAATTTTTGGTTGGTCACCACACATGAGCACTTTTACATGATGGCTCTCTGGGGGGAGGAAATAAATGTGGCACTAATGAAGCCTGTTCAGAAAGTGAAATCTTTATCCAAAACCTTGCCCATATTGACAGCAAGCATAATTTCCCACAGTTATCTGGGAATGCTTCCTGGAGCCATGAAGTAGTGTGCCTTTATCTAATGAGGTACTGAAGTGATGATGCAAGAGCCAGGATATCTGCATGATTTTTAACTCCAGCTGTCCAGCTTCTTAAATGCAAATCAAGGGCTATTTCAGATTCTGAACCAAGAAATTATCCACTGGGCAATGCCCTGGACTCAAGCATTTTTCCCTTAATTTTGTGTGCAGTGTCTGCACACTGAGGCACCAGAGGAATCACTGGAGCAGTTTCTAGTTGTAATAATGCTTCAAGGATCATTTGAAGCAATGGACAAAGCAAATGACACTCGATGGTAGCTCTCTGCTTGAGAAAACCCAACACAGGGAAGCCATTCCTGTCTGCCTGAATGAAGAGAAAGTACATGATGGAGGCGAGCTAGGGACTAATAGCAGCATGCTGCAAGTGTATGACTGAAAAATTAGATCACCGTTGTGATGGAGTAGAGTGTGTGTATGTTTTTCTACATCTGATGAGAAGAGGAGCTCAGAAGAATTTATTTTTCTGGAACCAGGATATGTAGACTTTTCATTTTCTCTGATTTAAAAAACCCTAACAAACCCAACAGTCTATATATTCAGGAAAATTCAGACATGTATCTGAAAGCATTAAAACTGAAGGCAATATTGTTCTTAATTGGGTGTTTGCTAGGGTTGCTTTGACTCCCTTGAATCTGTTGGTGGAATTTCTTCAGGCAGTACATAAAACTATTAAATTTTCTTTCAAAGTTCTTTTCCTTAAAAGTGAGAATAACGTTTGAACATACATGCGTTATGTTATTATTTGAGATATTTAAAGCAGAAAATAGGTGATATAACGAGAACAGCTAATGCACAGAGAAGGAATAACCTATTAAAAGCTGGAGCAGTTAGCTGTAGAGATGGTGAACTGTTTGAGCTTGTACCACAATAGATGGATATAAGTAACAGAACTACATTTTTCCCTTCCTTTGTCATGTAAAGAAAATAACTGAGAAGGCT